>JAFIRS010003379.1:0-138935 GCA_018342105.1 Gonioctena quinquepunctata
AAAGAACTAAATCATAAAAGATGGTGTGCGTTAGAAGTAAGGAAAGTCACTCCGTGATAATGTTCCCTTGATTTCAACATACCATCCATATATTTTCACAATTTCACCTATATTATTTATATTTAATGAAAAATTACGTCTAATTCAGCAAGACGTCAACGTTAAATCATCAACGACCATTTCAAATGAGTAGAACTTTTGTTGATGTTTCACCGATTGCTTTTTATATAATTTATTCAAAGTCGACATTGGCCGAAATTTTTGGCAAAAAAAGGAGAGTCAATGCAGTTCAGAGCACACTGTACTGTTCATTAATCAACGAATGAACTGACTGAAAAACTGCTTATAGTTCACTAGTTCTTAGATCATATATAGCGTACCCTATATATGATCTAAGAGTTCAGTGGTACATAGAGTTCTGAGCAGTTGGTTCTGAACCTGTTGTTCTGTGTTATTGCGTGACTGTCATCTGTCATTGATGTCAATGGTGAATGGATTCGACCTCTGACCATGGTTTGGTGAGCATGTGGCGCTCCTGGGTTGGAGGTCAAGTAAATGTAATTTGTAAATGTCCGCCGTTTATAACGTGCAGTGAAAAATACATGTTCATTTGTGAAGTTTAACAAACATTTTGTGTAGAAATCAGTCCCTTTCTTCTCTACGCCAGTAACCAGGCTGGATGACAACGGACTTGTCGGAAGAAGGGGCGCTCGGGCACTCGTGGTATCACTTCGAGTGAGACTTCCAGGGTGCCATACGAAGGGGGGCAAGTGAGGTATTACCGCACGAGGCCCTCGGATCTGTGTAGATGGTTATATAACCGAGCACAAAAAAATGAACTAGAAGAAGAAGAAGTCAATGGTGAATGACAAAAGCATTATTTCTTCGTGAGAAAGGTGGAATGAGAATTGCCGGAAAAAGTTGGGAAGGTTATTTTTCCATAAATATAATCACTGTTTTCCAGTGAATACTAAAAAGCTGAAAGGTTGGTGAATTCAGAATGACTAGCAGGTCAATCAACTTAAACAAACATTATATACATGCTAAGCGGCTCACGCAATCTGTTCCCTATATACACCCGCCGTCCGCAGCTTCATCAGGTGAGCAAACAGATGGGAAAAGGTAAAGAATATGAGATCACCCAGTATCTTCACGAAATTTTTACAGGTGCTTCAAAACATGGTAAAAACAGAATAGCAATCGAAAATTTTGCGCGGAAAAGATAATATTAGGAGATATGGGCCCCCGAAGGTCCATAAAGAGAGGTTATAGGATATCACTTTTGGAAATTATAAACTGATATAAACCATTTCTATTTACACTAAAATAGTAAGTGCACACACGTTTTACCTTTTAGTAATATTAAAATCACATAATTTTCGATAAAAACATGAAAAAACTCCGATTACTTTTTATATAATTTTACAGAAGAAATGCCAAAAATCAAATGTTATGATTATCCCAATCTTGAAGTTTATTGATATGCGACGTTGCCTATGTCTCCAAAAATTGAAAAGAAAATACTGAAATGCAATGCGTCATACATATATGAGCATATAAATGATAAGTATTACAGCATGAAATAACGATCTGATATCTGTGTTTAAAATGCAAAGTATATTTCACCACGCTTCTTGATAGTGATTTTAATTTTGAAAATTAAGCATGAATTTTATGTGCCGCATTTAGAAAGTTACCAAACATATAAAATAATGTGACTTCAGATTATTTTGTTTCAAGTAATTTTAAACTGGACCAAGAAATGCATTTGGATTGGATGTTTTCTTGTATGCCTTGTAACCTTGTTACCCAAGTTGAATGCAAGCTAATCAACCTTACAAGGCGACGCTTCGCTCCGCTCGCGAACATTTCGATCAATTCAATTTCTAACGTAAAAAGAAGGAACACAACCTAACCTAACTTGGCTAACCTTGCTATCCAAGTTGAATGCAAGCTAATCAACCTTATAAAGCGACGCTTCGCTCCGCTCGCGAAAATTTCGATCCAATTAATTGCGAAAATCCGGATTGGCCAAATTCACTTGAATAGTTGCCAACGTGGCATGTCCATAAAACGCCAAGATCAATGCAACCAGGCAACCACCATTATTTGATCTTTGACAGTTCATGTGAAAACTTTAATGAAACAATCGGAGTTTTTTCATGTCTTTATTGATCATTAAGTGATTTTAATATTACTTAAACGTTAAATGAGTGTACAGTTAATAGTTTAGTGCAAAAAGCTATTCTTTATATCAGTTTGCAGTTTCCAAAAGTGATATTCCATAACCTCTATTTATGGACCTTCTGGGGCCCATATCTCCTAAAATTATCTTTTCCGCGCTAAATTTTAGATTACTATACTGTTTTTATCGTCTTCTTAAGCTCCTGTGAAAATTTCGTGAAGATACTGGGTGATCTCATATTCTTAACCTTTACCAACAGCTGAATATGATGAGGCCATTACGAGTTTTCATTACAAAGAAGTGAAAGAAAAATGCAGCTCTATTTACCTCTGGTTCTTCATCTTGGCATCGAAATTTGAGTCTGAGACTAAAAGAAGGAGAATTCAAAAAGTTCTTTCTTCTAGTGAAGAGTCGATAGAAGAAAGTATTCTGCCTTCTCCTCCAAAAAGAAGAATAGGTATTTAGAAGTATATAATATATATACAAATGTTCAATAACATAGTGTTTATTGCAGATAATGAAAGAGTTTCAGAGTCAAACACTAAAAATATAAATGGTGAGCTGATGAGTTTTGATTATGGACAATGGAAAACAATTTTCCGAAGAATATTCGAATATAACTAGTTTTTCTTTGTAGGTGAAGATCATCAAGAAAATAAATCACTTAAAGTTATGAATAATCTGTTAGACTCATCAGTACTTCTCGAGGTTTCCGTCCATCCAAAGGAGTCAAATGGGACTCATAATGATATGGAAGATTATTGCTGCAAGGGATGCCAACAGAATGGTTAATATCCTATATATGATCAAAATATATATTGTTTGAGATTGACCAGTTATTTATTGACTGCCTACCTATCTCAAAATATTGCAAAAGAGAAGTTTATAATACCTACCACAACATTATGCATTTTATATAACCTTGCATTGTTTCCAGCAAACAAACTGAAAACTGTCATTGAACAAAACCATCTTCTTAGGAGTTTGGCTACTGATATTCTATTAGACAAACAAGAGAACTAGGAGACATGAATAAGAAAACACACTGTGATGAATCATTATTCCCCAAATATAATTTGGATTTTCCATTGAATTCTGAAGAAGACTTACTCAAATTCAATGATATTTTGAATATTGATTCAAATTTCAATGGAGCTGTGAGTAAATTTATTTTAACCAATATTTTTATTTGTATTGATTCTTGTTTGTAATACATATATGTACATGGTTTTCACATATATTTTGAATACTCCCTTACATTCACAGATTTCAATTGTTCTCCATTTTTATTTTCAAAATTCACAGGAAAAATTATCACAATATGAAATTTTTTATAAAGTGAATTCAAAAACAATTGGGGGGGTTCAAAATATGTATAAAGGCCCTTGTAGATAGCTATTCTCATTTCTGTATTTTTATCCCCTAAATTGCCATATAATATTGCTTTCAATAATCAGGATCTTCTATAATAAATTAAAAAAACATTTTTCAGGTGAATGAATTAGCAAGAATAGGGGGTACAAACAATTACAATATGGTGAAGCGTATATTGACTTTACTGTTAACTAATGAAGAAGCAATGAACTATAGTTGGCTGGGACGAAAAGGAAAGAAGCCCTTCAGTAATATGAAAATTACTCAACTTATCAGAAGTGAGTATATTTTTAGACACTGCCTTCATTAGATATAGTTATTCTATTTTTTTAGGGCTATTCTTTTCTGCCGTAACAAATTTTAGGGCTCGTTCAGATTGTCTAGGAACTGAATAATTCCAATAAGATTGGATTTTGATCTGCCATTCATTTTGAATGAGCAATTTAATTATTTTCAGGTTCAGCTGAGAAGGCAAACATGACAAAAACAAGAAAGGAAACTGCACTGTCAATCCAGGCATGGTTGGAGAGGGCAAAGGAGAGGAAAGATGTGAACTCCATGAAAAAGTTTTAACAAATAATTATTCATAGCTTATTATTTCCATGTTCCTTTCAAATAAAATATTTTGAATTGTTCTATATTTTCATAATTTTCTAGAGGCAATCTCACCTGATAAATAAAAAATAAATAATTTTTAGCCGACAGAAATATATAGAACATCCTGTGAATGTCTATTTGAGCTCCTGATTATGTCCATGTAATGTTCTTGAATGGACGTCTTAAAGACATCCTGTACATGTCCATCCAAAAACCTGAAATGTTCTAATATGGACGTTTTAAAGACATCCTGATTATTAACAATGGACGTTCTAAAGACGTCCATAAGACGTCCACGTCTGTGAAATGGACGATTCAAGGATGTCCTGAATGTCCAAGCGGGACGTTTTTGAAACGTCCATAAGACGTATTGGTGCTATCTGGGTAAAATTTTGGGCAGCTGAATTTAAACGAGGCCGTACCAACTGGGGAAACGATAAACGTCCGGGACGTCCGAAAACTACAACCACTGACGATAATATCGCTCAAGTTCACCAAATGGTGCTAGACGGCGGTCGATTTGAAGTGAGAGAGATAGTGGAGGCTATGAATATGTCCAAAGAACGTGTTTGTCACATATTGCATGAAGAATTAGGTATAAGAAAGCTGTCCGCGCGTTGGGTGCCGCCTTTGCTCACGTTAGACCAAAAACGTGTTCGAATGAACATTTACAACGCTCTGTTGTCGCAATTCAGGTGCAATAAATCAGAGTTTTGACGCCGATGGAACTTGGATACACCATTATACCCAGATACAAAAATACAGTCGAAACAGTGGCCTGCGAAAAAGGAATCGCCTCAAAAAAAAATCAAAAACTGTTTTTTCGGCTGTGAAAGTGATGGCGACTGTTTTTTTGGGTAGTCATGGAGTTATCTCCATCGATTATCTTCAAAAACAAAAAACCATTACAGGAGCATACTACGGATCATTACTTGACGAGCTAAAGGCAGAAATTGCGAAAAAATTGCCACATTTCCAGAAAAAAAAGTTTTACCAAGACAAAGTATTTCAGGGAGCCTATATTTATATTTATTAGTTGAGACTTAAAATGGAAGGAGTCTTTGACATAGCCCAATTTGTAGTCATACTAAATGAACTTTGTATTAGCATTATACTGAAGATATGATTACTCTCGTTTCGGACGTCCATCGTCTTAATGGATTTGAAAGATTTTCACGACGTTTCGAGTGCCTGTAACTGCAATCCTCTTCACCTGAAGACGATTCGAAACGTCGTGAAAACCTTTCAAATCCATTAAGACAATGGACGTCCGAAACGAGAGTAATCAAGTTACCAAATCCCTACAACCCTCAAACAAATACTGAAGATATGTTGACGTTTGCTTTCTAGTAACACCAAATTAAAAATCTGAATATGTCAAAAACAAAAAATTATACCTTTGAAGATATAGGAATATTCAAAACTATTGAATCCTGCAACTTGAAAACTGGACATGGAGGAACAACAAACTTTTCTATATTAAAAAATGACCCTTCAAAATATTTAAAAAAAAACATGTAATTCACAAAACTATTTGGAATAATAAACAAACTGCCTTTGAAAAAAATACTTAAAAGAGTAATTCTTATACCTGTTCCAATGGATTATCTCAGCCATTCGTTCAAGGAACCTTCAACTGAGGAAAACAAAAATTGAAAGTCACTTCCGGTTTGACTGGAAGTGACACTGACTTTTTTCATTTCAAATAGCACCCTGTATATTTTTTGCAATTTTTTATTTCTACTCAAAATTATCTTTCCAACGATGTATCACACTTTGTATTTTACATTTGATTTGATGGAGAAAACGTCAATTGAAATTTCAAATTGAAAGAATTGCAGTAGGCTATGATATTTTGTGTAATCTTGATTTTGCCTTCAATAATAATTGATAATTCATGAACAATTTTGCATTCGAGATGGTGAAGAGAATGTCAAATTTCAAATTATTAGAATTGTAGTAGAACTGTAAGAATTAATAATTCTTGAATGAAAACCTTAGTGTGCCATGGAAACATTTGAATACATTTGTTTATAACTTTGACAGTTGATAATTCTCAATAGTTGTGTGCGTGTCAGAGAAACCAACATTCAAGAATGAATAACCGTGAAAATGATGATAACTTCACTAATCAAGAGAAATTGGATATGATACTGATTTATTGAAAATGCGAAAATAATCGTCGGGCTGCCCTACGTGCATACAGAGAGAAATACCCTGATAGACGAATGCCAAGCGCTATGTATTTCACACGCTTGGCTTCGAATTTGGCAACAAGTGGATCATTTCATAGAAAGCGTACTGTCTTTAAAAGAAAAAATGCTACGGACGAAGATTACACAAAATATCATAGCCTACTGCAATTCTTTCAATTTGAGATTTTAATTGACGTTTTCTCCATCAAATCAAATGTAAAATACAAAGTGTGATACATCGTTGGAAAGATAATTTCGAGTAGAAATGAAAAATTGCAAAAAATATACAGGGTGCTATTTGAAATAAAAAAGTCAGAGTCACTTCCGGTCAAACCGGAAGTGACTTTCAATTTTTGTTTTTCTCAGTTGAAGGTTCCTTGAACGAATTGGAGATCGTGAAATTTTCAAATTTTTATCTTTCGAAATGGCTGAGATAATCCATTGGAACAGGTATACTGGGACACCCGGTATATATATATATATATATATATATATATATATATATATATAATCATATAAACAGTGGGGAATAACGGGGATCTTCAGTCAGCACAAGTGTTGAATTATGAAAAACTCTTTAATTCGTTGGACCGAGCTTTCGTTTCAGGGTCCTAAAATATGTAAATTACATTATTGAGAAAAAATACTTAAAATGAAGGAAGTACTTACAGTAATCTGAGTGGTTGATTGATGAACATTAACTTAAAAAAAAAACCTAAAATATATGTAAACATTTGTCGGAATAGTGTTATAGCTTTGACGTTTTAAGTGACATTGAAGGATTTGAAATTACTACCTATGATTAATCGTCAGAAAAATATAAAATATGTAGTGGGTGTGTAAATTTCAATATTATATTCTTTGAAAATCTTCATTTATTCATACCAATTTTCAGTCGTTATATCTAAATTTATATATATATATATATATATATATATATATATATATATATATATATATATATATATATATATATGTATATGTATAGATAGATATATTTTATTGACAAAGTTACACATTTCTACAAGTGTTTGTAGCAGGTCAGATAATTATCAAAATTATAGAAATTATAAAACACCAGTATATAAAATAATAAAACATTGTTACTGACACAGAGGTACTTAGATTCACTAAATCAAGGACACACATAAGTTAGAACATTAAAACAATCATAAATGAAATGATTAAAACCATCACCCAAGTGTAGGAGAACATAATAAAATCATATATCTAAGTGTGGCGAGAAAAGACATGGGGAGGCAAATGGATTTTCCAAATAGAGTAGAAGCAGTGGTATAATAGGTATTCTTTTACTGTGGATTTGAATGTGTGAGACTGGAGGTAGGATGTTATAGAGTCTAATATCCAGAGGGTTTTTGAACGATTTTGTCAAACGAAATATGGTGTTCTTTCTTATCAGGTTAGCAGATCTTGTCGAGTAATTATGTACATCAGATTGCATTGTGAAATTTTCAATATTTCCATGGATTTCAAGTAGGGTACTATATATATATATATATATATATATATATATATATATATATATATATATATATATATATCTATATATATATATATTATATATATATATATCTATATATATATATATAGAGAAGAGAATATGAGAAATCTGTTACGAATCCAAAAGAGATCACCATCCGTCTACAGCCTGTTTCATGGTTTCCCAATCATCAGGACGGCCTGTGGTCTCTTTCAAATTTGTATCAGATATCTCGTAGAGTTATTACCTATCGGTACGTACAAAAATGTGAAAAGCATCAAATTATAGATACCTACTTCACCACACAGATTATAGGTGTCGCTATCTATAATTTGATGCTTTTCACATTTTTGTACGTACCGATAGGTAATAACTCTACGAGATATCTGATACAAATTTGAAAGAGACCACAGGCCTCCTATGATGGAAACCATGAAACGGCTTAGACGATGTAATCTCTTTGGATTCATAAATTCTCATATTCTCGTTGTTTATTGCGTTACTCAGAACGCACTAGGAGTACGACTATTGGTATCGTGGGTTGGCCTATGCTGGCATCTGTCGGTGACCTATTGATGTGCACGAAATTTCGTGTCTTCAAAATTCCACGATAACAGGTCTAAGCTTCACCACACAGATTATAGGTGTTGCTATCTATAATTTGATGCTTATATATATATATATATATATATATATATATATATATATATATATATATATGTGTGTGTGTGTGTGTGTGTGTGTGTGTGTGAATATATACTAGCTGCCCCGACAGACGTTGTCCTATCCAAATTTCTATATTTCCTATTTTTTCGCCCGAAAACTTTCGTCCGCATAGAATTTGTTTCTGCTATGTGTTATTCCATCTAGGTTATCCCGTTATTTCTTCATTCCGTTTTCCCGTTATTTTGTTTTCCCGCTATCATGTTATTCCCTTATCCTGTTTTCCCGTTATACCGTTATCCCATTATCCCGTTTTCCTATTTACCCGTTATTATGTTTTCAACTTATTCCGTTTTCCCGTTATGCCTCTATCCCGTTATCTCGCTATCCCATTATCCCGCTATATCGCTATCCGTTATCCCGTTACCCCGTTATGAATAGCGCAAAAATATTCTCCGTTTTCAAATATCTCTGTATACCAACTTCCATGGCGATCGGTTGAACGGTATAGAAGTTGATGCGCTGCAACGCCACGTAGTGGCGAGTTAAAGTAACATGGATAGCAAAAAAACCTGTCTTTCAAAAAAAGAATCAACCAAATATGTCGTTCCTATCGTCAGTTATGATCGAGAGTGCATACAAAAAAGAATCATCAAAATCGGACTACTCTGTAAAAAGTTCGGCGTGGTCATACATTAAAAAAATATGCGCGTCGACTAGAGAACCTTCTACTTTTCTCGTCGGTAAAAAAATAATGGTGAATGCTTTTAATGAGAAGTTTCTTGGTACAGGTAACCAAATAGTTCATAGGAAGAAATTGCTCTTCCATTCAACCAACAATATGAAGTCGTTATCATTATTGATTTGAAATTATTCGGATAATAGTATAAAAAAAAATCGGAAAATTTACAAAAACAGAAAAGTAGAACAAATCGCAGCAAAATTCAGTAAGAACATTAGAGAGCAAATAAAAACTTTTTAACAAAAAATTAAACCGACGACATACGGAACTGAAAAGTAAAAAATATTATAAACCTTCTTAGTCTCAGTAACTAAGCTCCTAAACTAATGTAAGTAACTAATTTTGAGTCGGCGCCAAACAAACGAGCAAATGAATTAGGTAAGGCGTAAAATGATGGCATCGAGTTGCGCGGTGACATTCTGGTAATTTTTTTGAAGTAATTTAATGATGTTCGTTGATTGTTTGTTTGGCGCCGACTCAAAATTAGTTACTATAGTTTAGGACTTAGTTACTGAACTAGAAGGTTTATATTATTTACTTTTCAGTTCCTATTTCGTCGGTTTAATACCTACCCACCTTACTTCAACTATTACCAGTTAAATAATATGATTATTTTCTTACTTACCCACCTTACTTCAACTATTACCAGTTAAATAATATGATTATCTACTTTTACTATTTGTTGTAATATAAATTATTTTTGTTGTTCTGGTTAGTTCATTTCATTACTTTGTATATCATTCCATCCTCTCATAGAATATAATGGTTTTGACGGATGTGGAACAGAAATAATGTCAGTAGCGATCTGTCATTGTCAACTACGTATGTGTGTGCCAATGTTCATTAGTGAAAAATCAATTATCCCTTATTTTTCTACCCGTAAGGGTATATAATTCCATTCGAAATCTAAATATAAGATATATCCTATCTATTAAAAAAAGAATCATCCAAATCGAAGAACCCAGTACAAAGTTATGCCTGATAGAATCGGTTAACGGACCAGAACTCAGAGGGTGAGTGATCAATATCCTTCATTTTGCTACCCTTAGGGGTGGATTTCATCTTTTAAATTTCAAATGGGACCACCTTCGAAGTACACCCTATCCACTGAAAAAAGAATTATCGGAATCGGACGCCTCAGTAAAAAGTTATGCGTGATCATACATAAAAAAAATGATGGAAAAAAAAATATACGGGTCGACTAGAGAACCTCCTCCTTTTTGGTTTCGTCGGTTAATTACGATTCTAATACTATGAAAATAGATTCGTGATAGACATAATATTTGGGTGTTCAAGTACAAACGATCGATCTGATATGACAGAGATACGAAATAGAAGTTCTGTGTTTAGGCGATGTCAAATGATTCCGAAATCTCAAGTCCAGATTATGTATCGGTTCTGAAAGACAGCTTTTCAAATAGATGAGGATTTCCAGTTGTTATAGTTTTAGGAAAACCAAGACAACCAAGATTTTTTAAATGCTGTAAAATATGTTCTTGCCTTCTTGTGCCTATCTCACAAATGAATTTTAAAGTATCTGAGTGTTTTTTTGTCTTGGTACTTCTTGGGGACTATTTGGAGACGGTAAAATGGGACTCTGTTCATGATCCTGACTTGGAAATCAGCAAAAAATTTGAAATATTTATTGATAAAATTAAACTGGCGATTCAGCTCATCGTTCCTGAAAAATCAAGGGTTGAATCAAATAAAAATGAACCAATAAAATGGTTCACAGAGGATCTCCGCAGAATGAGAGAAAATCTCTATTTCATGAATGAATATTCCAAAACTTTTCCTACTGAACAAAATAAACAACAACTAAGAAATTACAGATCTACATATCGTCATGAACTAATCAAGGCTAAAAAGGTGGAAAATGAAAACTTTATTTCTAGACACCCCAACCCCCAACAAGCAATGTGGAAAATTATAAATAGTAAAAGAAAAATTACAAATAACAATCAAATTGAAAATATTTTGCCAAATGACTTCAATCATTACTTTGTAAATATCGCAGATGATATTTTGAGCAGTTTACCAAAAAGTAATATAGAACATACTGCATACATGAAAGATATGAATGTACCAACAGATACTTTCAATTTCAGAAATGTTAGAGAGATCGAATTACAGGAAGCCATAAACCAAATGAAGAATAAAAATAGAATGGGCGCTTATGAACTTAGTCCTGAAATTATAAAGGCCATAAAATTTCAAATTCTAACCCAACTCACCCACTTAATAAATGAAAGTATATCAGAATATAACTTTCCTGATGTCTTGAAAGTATCGAAGGTAGTACCAATTCACAAAAAGGGCTCCTACACTCTCCAAGGTCTATGAAATTATTCTAAAAATCCAATTGAGTGAACATTTTCAAAATTATAACCTTTTCAACACCAATCAGTATGGGTTTAGAAACAACCACTCTACTACCCTAGCAATAGATAAATTAACTAGCTTCATCAAGGCTGGTTTTGAAAAAAAGAGGATATAAGTTCCCAGTTTCTAGATTTGACAAAGGCTTTTGACTGCATATCTCACAATATCCTTTTGAGCAAATTGAACTACTATGGCTTCAGTATTGAAAGTATATTTCTTATAAACTCTCACCTAAGTGGCCGACATCCCAATTTGTCAAGGTCAACAGCAAAACATCTGATTCACTTGAAATTAAGACAGGGGTTTCCCAAGGATCAGTTCTTGGCCCAGTACTCTTTCTTGTTTATGTAAATGGCTTTCCAAATTCAGTAAAAGAGAACATTCTGACAATAATGTTTGCGGACGATACCAGTCTCACAACAGCAGGCCCTGTCTTTTTTTTTTTTTTTATTGTACACCACCCAACAGAAATCCATTGAGAGGGTGGGAAAATCACAAGTACAAAAACAAAAAAACATAAATAATTTGAGAATCAGTAAAGATACAACAATAGTGTAGAAATGAGACATGATACAAAAACTAGAAAAAAGGAAAATTAATATCAAAAACTGATTTTTTTCAATGAAGCAATGCTGCAAGAGAAAATGTCACAACTGTCATTGACAGCATTGAAGTTGTTGCAAATTCTGAATAAGGGTGAGTTTTTTTGTACATTTGTTCTAGAGAATTCGAGGTAAAATAGAGTGTTATGTCTTGAATTTACTCTTGGAACATGAAAATTCAGCATACTCAAAATATCACTACAGTTGATTTGGCCATGGATCACCTTATAAAGAAAAATCAGAGCAGATGTATTCGTTCTACTTGCAAGAGAGGTAAAGTTATGTCTCTCTAGTAAAGCGGTATTACATATTCCTGTAGCACGGTGCGCACCATCTTCTTTGAAAGAGAGATATTTCATAAAGCGTCTATGGATTCGTTCAAGATTATTTGAATGGACATTATAATATGTACACCAAATGATAGATGCATACTCTGTTTTAGAACGGACATAGGAATTATATAACAGTAGCAGTGTGTTCTTATTCGAGAAATCACGAGTATTTCTGACAATGAAACCTAAAGCCCTTGACATTCATTGGTAATTTTATTTATGTGTGTTGAAAAATATAATTTTTGGTCGAAGGTGACACCAAGGTCACGAACAGAATTGGATCTAGGGAGCACATCATTGCCAATTGAGTAGTTATAGGTGATATTGTTCTGTTTCCGAGTGAATGTTACAATTGAGCTCTTATTAGCATTTAATAGAAGGCGATTATTTTTTGCACAAAGGAATTTACTCTATCTAGGGCGTTTTGTAAAATGGGACAGTCATTCTGGCAGTTTATTTTTATATATAATTTCAAATCATCCGCATATAATAAACAATTGACTCCGAGATCCTCAATAATGTCATTTATGAACAGATTGAAGAAAAGTGGACCCAAAACAGAACCTTGTGGAACGCCTGATGTTGGTGTAGATAAAATGGAATTCTGGCCATGGCACTCAACGTAGAGGGAGCGGTTTTGTAGATAGGAGGTGAAAAAGGTATTCAAGTTCCCTGAGAAGCCAAATGCATTCAGTTTACTGAGTAAAATAAATGACATCTACCTGGGCATTATTTTCGAATGTGTTGGATATGTACTGGGTAATACAGAAGAGATTTGTGGTAGTTGACCAACCTTTGAAGAAGCCATGTTGTAGCTCAGTTATTTGATTTTTGACATGGTTGTAAAGTGGTTTATTAAGAAGGATTTCAAAAGATTTTGAGAAATTATTGACTATTGTAATAGGCCGATAGTTTTCTGTCATGTTTGTCACCTTTTTTGAAAACTGGTATTAATTTAGATTGTCTCAACACATCAGGGAACTGTTGGTATTTTATTGAGAGGTTAAAAAGTATTGCCAGAGGTGCAGCGAATGAGGAGGCACAGTCATGAATCAGGAAACCTGGTATTTTATCAGGTCCCATTGTAAATTTTGGCTTGATTTTTTTGAGAGCTTCACAAACTTCACTTTCCGAAAATTCTGTTATGATCAAAGCATCATTCGCCAAGTTTACGGTAGTATTATTTTGTATGGTTTGACTAGGTGTAGCGAAAGAATTGCTAAAATACTCTGCAAAGGCATTTGCAATGCTTACGGGGTCATTATGTTCAATGCCATCATAGACCATTGTTAGTGGTAGAGATGACGAGTGTTTCTTTTTTTTTTACAAATTGCCAGAATTTTTTTGGGTCCGTTTTGATTTGCTGTTCCATATAACGGCAGTACAGTTGGTAGTTAGATTCAATTTCAGACTTTACTTCTCTTCTTATCTTTTGGAATTCAATAAATGCAAGCTGATCCTGGAATTTTTTGTATCTGCACCAAGCTCTATGTTAACATTTGAGTTTTCTTATAATGCTCGAATTATACCAAGGCGGGTAGTTTCTTTTACAGGCCTTAACTAAGGGGACAACAGAGTGAATAATTTCATTCAACTTGTGATAGAACTTATTGAATGCTTCATTTAAATCAGGTATATTTACCAAAAAGTCCCAATCAGTTCCAGCAATTTTTTGGTAGAGTACAGGAAGATTCGCTCTTTCATAGTTATAATAGACCGAGTTAGTTTTATTTTTATTATTACAACGTTTACCGATTATATCATATGTAATTAGGAGGGAGGGGTGATGATTGTCTTCTGGAATTAATATTTCAGGAGCTGACTCAACGGTACATATAAAGTTAGCTAAAACCAAGTCTAAAATTTTATTATTGCTGTTTGTGATACTGTTGTATTGATCTAATTCGAAAAAGTTAATAAAATTGAATAATGAGGAAACACGGGGCGATGGCTCCCTGGTTGAGTATTCACTTAAATTGAAGTCACCAATGAAAAGTATGTTGTTATTATACAAGAAATCTAATGTGCTCAGTATTTCAAAGAGGGCGTTATAAGTTTCTGCTGTGTTATTTGGAGGAATATGAAGAATAATTATGTAGCAAGATTGATGTTCTACTTTTATTTTCGCACATAGTATGTCAATCATATTGTAACGAACCTAGGCCGGACCTGTCGCCTCACATGTTGCCATCGACAGCGATGAGATCATCCCCGGAGATATTCGAGAACCATCCAGTCGCTTTTCCGCGGAGAGCAACGGTCGATATTGGAAACGATTGGAACATGCTGGATCGCCAACTGCCGGAATTCGAAAGATCGGGAATTCTGTGACGGAGATAAATAGACAGCCCTCAAGTCTCACGAACAGTCTGAACGAGCCCATACGATCGAGCTATTCAGTAGCGTAGTAATATAAATTAAGTTGTAGATTGAGTGTGAAATAAATTATTTAAACCAAGTTAAGTTTATTTACGTTACAATTGGTGTCGGAAGTGAGATTTTGAAAATAAACAAGTGATCGTGGAGTGGATAGTCAGAAAAATAAATTGATAGACCTTTTTGTACGCCCAAAATAGACAGTGGCCCGGTTTTCGCGAAGTGGACAATTGTGCGTGGGAATATAAACTGATACACTGTTCGCGTGAAACAGAAAATAGACAGTGGCCCGGTTTTCGCGAAGTGGACAATTGTGCGTGGGAATATAAACTGATACACTCTTCGCGTGAAACAGACAATAGACTGGTGGCCCGTGGAAAAGAATTCGCGAAGTGAATTTTTAACAAACTGATAAACTTTTTCGTGTGAAACAGACTGATACCTCGTCAAAGACAAAATGTGTTCAAGAAAAGTGCGCCTTGCGGACTTGAAGGTAGCGGAATTGAAACAGGAATTGGAGGAAAGGGAACTGGAAACAACGGGTAAAAAGCAAGTACTCCAGGAAAGACTTGCAGAAGGACTTATACAAGAAGGTGAGGACCCCGAAACATTTTTATTCAGGTTCCCGGAGGTGATTTGAGTCCGATAATAGAATCCTTGAAAGAAGAGCTGCAACCAAATTCGAGGGCTTTGGAAGAAAATTCAAGAAGCTTGGAAGAAAATGCTAGAAATCTGGAAGAGAAGCTTGAAGAAAATTCTAGAAATCTGGAAGAGAAGCTTCAAGAAAATTCTAGAAATCTGGAAGAGAAGCTTCTAGAAAATTCAAGAAGCCTGGAAGAGAAGTTCCTGGAAAACAGAGAAGGCCTAAAAAAAGAATTGTGTGGTGTGGCTAATTTCCTAGAAGAAAGAATGGGAAAATTACCGCCGACAGTTTGAAGCAGCGGCCAAAGCAAATGGATGGAATGCAGGGGAAAGAGCTGTAGCACTAACACTTGCATTACGTGGAGAAGCGACGAATATTCTACAAACTCTTACCGCCCAAGAACAGGAGGACTATGATCAGCTGATTAAACATCTAGAATTACGATATGGCCACGCCCATTTGGAACACGTATACCACTCCCAGCTGAAAAATCGCTGCCAAAAATCGGGCGAATCCTTACAAGAATTCGAAACTGACATTGCACGCTTGGTTCGTCTCGCATATCCAGCCATACCGGAAAATGTAATGGAGCGATTAGCGGTTCAGGCATTCTTGGATGGACTCCGTGACCAAGAAACCAGACAAGCGTTGATATTAGCTCGTCCAACACATCTCGTAGACGCACTGGCACGAGCTTTGGAATTTGAGGCAGCAAAACAATGCTGCAAAAGCCAAAGTAAAGTTCAAACGATTGAGGAAGACTCACAGGAGCCTGCTAACTTGGAAGCTGCCATAAGAAAAGTGATGAAGGAAGTGTTGCCTGAGAAAAGACATATAAGATGCCGGAATTGTCGCAAAATTGGACATGTGCGTAGCAAATGTCCAACATTCATCGACTCCGATGCAGGGAAACTAAGAAAGGTCGATGAGAAGGGGCAATCGTCGGCATGTGTCCGGCAAGCCCCGGTTAACAACGCATATGTCGCTATGCTTCAACGACAGAACAAGGGTGTCTTCGTAGACGGTCTCATCAATAACGAGCCTTGCACCATGCTGCTAGATACAGGTGCGAGTAGGACAATTCTCGGGCCTTCCTTTGCCAGAACACCGGAACGGATTGAACCGAC
This sequence comes from Gonioctena quinquepunctata, assembly GCA_018342105.1. Classification (NCBI taxonomy): domain Eukaryota; kingdom Metazoa; phylum Arthropoda; class Insecta; order Coleoptera; family Chrysomelidae; genus Gonioctena; species Gonioctena quinquepunctata. The sequence continues at coordinate 16,720 of JAFIRS010003379.1, forward strand.
AACTTGGAAGCTACGCACAGCAACAGGGGAGCCAGCTACTGTATATGGCGAGCTACCGATTGAAATAATTTTGGGCAACACTAAAGTGAAACATCAGGCACTTGTAGCGGACATCGAAGACGATGCAATCATCGGAATGGACATCATGAATTCCAGAGGGTTTGAATTGGATTTCAAAGACGGCGTCCTACGTGTCAACGGAGAAGAGCTGGTACTTCATGGGAGAAGTGAAGAGTTGATCCGTGTGCTGTTGGCTGAAGATGTAAGCGTACCTGAGAGGGCTGAAACCATTCTGGAGGCTCGCCTGGACGGGAGTGCGAGCAGTGGAGACGTGGTGATGTTCGAGCCCAAACTTCATGATGAGAAAATTGGACGAGGGATTGCACTAGGGAAGACCTTGTTGCGTGCTGACAAATTTGTGCCGGTAAGGGTCATGAATGTCAATTATTTCCCAGTGACCTTGAAGAAAGGAACAATTTTGGGGCACTGCTCGTCAGTTTCATCCGTGATCCGGGGCGTACGAGGTACGATTAGCCAACCCAACAACTTGCCCACAGAACTAGAGAAATTAGTTGCCATCTCTTCCAAAGACATAAAACCAGCTCAACAGCCCAAACTAAGAGATTTAGTCAAAAGTACCAAGACATCTTCGGTACCGGACAAGGAAAAGGGGTCGAACTAATGTGGTCCAGCACAAGATTGATACTGGGGTGCCGACCGATCCGGCAATCAGCAAGAAGACTTCCTCTTGCCAAGAAGGCAGAGGCTGACAAAATAGTCAGCGAGATGGGAAAAGAAGGAGTTATCGAACCGTCTGACAGTCCCTGGTCTCTCCAGTCGTACTGGTGAAGAAAAGGATGGATCGACACGCTTTTGTGTAGACTATCGCCAACTTAATAATGTCACGAAGAAGGACAGTTACCCTCTCCCGAGAATAGATGACACCTAGACACGTTGGCTGGTTCCACGATTTTCTCGACCCTTGATCTGAAGAGTGGATACTGGCAAGTAGAACTCGCTCAGGAAGATCGGAAAGACTGCTTTTACCATCGGCTCAGGATTGTGGCAGTTCACCGTTATGCCATTCGGGCTCTGTAATGCTCCCGCCACATTCGAAAGATTGATGGAGACAGTGCTGAAGGGACTCTCATGGAACACGTGTCTAGTGTATCTCGACGACATAATTGTGGTCGGCAGATCGTTCGAGGACCACGTGAAAAACTTGGAGGAAGTATTCCTGCGACTGAGGAACTCCGGATTGAAGCTGAGCCCTAAGAAATGCCATCTGTTCCAAAAAGAAGTACGATACCTCGGCCACGTTGTCTCTGGGAAAGGAGTAGCAGTGGATGACCAGAAGATCAAAGCTGTTAAGGATTGGCCCATCCCAAAAGACATTCACCAACTTCGAAGTTTCCTTGGTTTATGCACATACTATTGTTTTGCCCTGACTACGGGGTGTTGGGATTTAACCCACCACACCTGTAATACCAGACGTTATTCGTTAGGTTGGAAAAACGGTATTAAGAGCAATCGACTGTCTGAAGAAGGTCGATACTGAAACTAGGTCTGGAGCGGCTCAGATCTGATTTCATTTCTCTTAAATACCGGAACATGGGCTGTTTATTCAGGAAGTACTACCGTTCAGAAAGATTCGAACCAAACAATGATTTGATAAAATGATAATGCACTCATAAAAGTTAAAAATGTATATATATATATTTAATAAAAACTGACACAATTCTCTCAATCGTCTATGGACGAATGATAGGAAACAATATTCATACAAAGAAAACTAATTTAGCGTAGTGGCAGATAATTCTGCAATGATCGTCACAATAGAAATAATTTTACTAAAAGAAATCTTGCAATCAAGTGCTGCAAACGACTAACAATAATTCTATTTTTGAAAACTTGGTGATCTTGAAAACTATGGACATACTTTATAGACACATACACATTTTAATGGGTTGGGTTTTGCCATAAACATAAATACAGAAATACAAACATGAGACTCACCCTGTTTAACACTTATTCACTGGAGTAGTTTTAAACGGCAATTAGCTTAGAAGTTATTATTACCAGTTCGTTTTCTCTCGCGTCAATCGGTTATTCTAATTAATTCGTCCGGTATATTCGTATACAGATAAGGTCTTTCTAAGTGATCGTAAACCATTGAAATTGCGGAAATCCCGTTATTATCTCTGTTTTGGAAGCTTTTACAATTTGTGGAAACTATACTGTTCACTCGTGTTTTTACTAGGAGCTGCAATACTTGATTTGAATCGGCTGAGTTTCTATGTTGGCTGAATTCTACTACATTTTATACCGCACTTTTGAGAATGACATGTTCTCCGAAATATTTTCGTATTATATAAGTGATTACTGAAGGAGGTACTGCTTTGGACTAACTTGCATTCTAACCTTACTTTGAGGTTACATGCTCTTGGTTTCACTGTATAACAACGAACCGAATTGAATGAATTGAATTTTGACATGAAGCTCACGCTTTTATAGTGTCGTCCGCACGGGAGCTAGTAGGCGGAGCTTAGGTTGTTGTGAAGTCGTAAAACTGATAAAGGGTCTTGTTTTTCTAACCCGTTCTGGCTTATCTTATGTTATAATTGGATAATATATTTACGGTAGCTGTCGCTCTATCGCGGAATTAATGACCCCATGTTTATCGAATTTGGACGGATGTTTGAAATATGGATATGTTTTCTTTCGGTAGTAAATAAAACTGATTTTCTTATCTCGCTGGGAATGTACCCAGTAGCAATCAATAATCGTTGTTTACGCTTCTAGTTGAATGATTTATGCGTCCGGTCTACAAGGGATATTTCTTGGTAATTATTTTTAAAAGCATTTTATTTGTCTCCCGATAACAACGTATGGTTTTACGAACGTATGCTTATCAGCTGTTTCAGTCTAGCAGGTGGTCCATATTGACCTTTACTGTTTATCAAGAATATTACGTTGTTTTGTATCGTAGAAAAATTTCTCTGTGTTTACGTGGCATAACATTTCGTCCCAACCCTTTACAAAAAAGATTTGACAAACTCAAATTTTTTTTTTTTTCAAAATAACATCACGTTCACCAACAATAAGCAAAAATGTTTTAACTTGCTGAAGGGTAATCCTATTCTAGCGACAAATTTTATAAGTCTTACTTTGACAATTACAATGGACTACGGTTTACATCTTCTAGAGGATAATTATACTCTATTACCAAAGTTATTAACCTCACTTCTCAGTACTTAATTCTAATTTTCTTAAAAATAACATGCAAATAATCATGCAAACACACAATAAAGTCTTTTTCGTCCATGGGGTAATTTCCATACTGTAAGGGTATGTACTCGCCTTCTTCAACGGGGGGATTTTTCTCACTTCTATTCCGGTGGGCATCAATTTAACTCTATCCGTTGGATCCTCTGGGAATTTTTTCCTGCTACGCCGCTGTTTGGCTAAGGGTACGTATCAGCGGTACGGGACTATTTGTTCCTTTGTTTATCTTCTCTAACCATATGGCTTTTGGGGATTGTAGGGCCTTCCATACAATTTTCGAGTCAGTGATCCGTGATATGTAGTCGGTATCGGGAGCTAGACAGATAACACAGCCGGTGTTTTCTGTTTCAGTGGCAAGTGCATTCGTTGGCGTAATGTTGTAAATGGTGTTCGGTGTCGGTGGTCAAATGGTGGTAATTCATTCGTTTAAAAATCTTCGTTCCTGGGAATCATATTTGTGTGGTACCATTAACACAGGTGATTTGTGTGGTGAATTGTGTCCACTGAATTCTGTGCGGAGTGCTTGAACTCAAACCACACTGTGAATTCGCACTGCTCTAGGAGTCTGCTGGTCTCATCATTTCGCTTCGCCATGCTGGATTGTCCACTGCTGTTTGTTCAGAGATATTTTCTTGGGTTTCAACAATAATAGTCCACGATATTCCTATCAAAACCTTCCATATATGCGCGGTTAGTAAATTTTATCAATATTTTTACTTAGGTACTGTACAATTGTAAACGTCGCGATGTTCTAGTGTGAATATTCTACAAATCCGTAAACACATTTTCCGAAAATCGTGATTATATTATTTATCTGTATTATGTAACTCGGCGGTTCGATATTCTATAACTGTTTCTATTTGCATTAATTTTCATAACATATCGCGTTTTTGGTTTTTTATAGCCTGTAATCCGTACAGTGTTTCATTTCAGTTCTATCGACCATTCTTCGTTTTTTCTATGACCTGTAATGAACTATATCCGTCTCAAAATAGCTTTGCTTGAATTTTCCGGGGAATTTACTGTCGTTATTTTACATCCAAACACTTGCTAAAATTGTCCCTGTTCGCGTTTCACGTTTTCAGTTGATTCTCTTATATATTTTTTTTTATGTATCGGGGATTTCTTTTATATTTATTTTTTTTTCTCCAATTTTTACAAGTCCTTGTAACTATAAATATGCTTTGGCAAATTTACCTTCAGGGATTTTTTTTCAATTTTTCTGCGTCTTTTGCAGTCTGCTAAAACTATAAAATTACCATACTATATATACGTTCCTACATTCTGGTGCATACTGAAAATTTCCTTATTTTTTCCAAATTTTTGGGTTTAACCGGGTTGGGGGTTTTTTTTTTCTATATTTTCGGCATTAACTATTGGTAATTCATCTGGCATATTTTCTTTAGTTTGTACTAAAACTTGATCTAATTTTACCTCATTTTCTTGTGTCGCTTGTCGAACGCTTCCATTCATATACTTGTTGAATCGATCATCGTTTATTATTTGACTCTCTGTTTCTTTCACTGGTTGGAGTTCAAAATTAACGTGCGATGTCTTTTTTAAATTAGATTTTCCTTTCTGTCTGGCTAAAGTTCTAATCTTTTTCACTTCGGGATTTATTTCTTTCTTTACTTTCGTATCTATATTAAAATCTTCTCCTATGCTTCGTTTTCTCGGCGTTAAAAATCCATTTTCTGCAATACTCAGTAATTTCTGTATCTTCGGAGTTCACTATACTTTTGCTTGAACTTTACATACATTCAAAATCTGGGCGGTAGAATTTTGTCCTTAGGCAGACATTTTCATCCTTGTGATTCGTAACTATCTCTCAAACTATCTTCCAATGATTTACTATTTTCTACATTTTTTGTGTTTCGACTGTAGAAAAAGTCTTATCTTTGGCGACTGTTATTCCTAGGTGCTTGGCAGATTCCAACTTCCTGGTGGATAGAGCATCTCCCTTGGGTGATTCGTAACTATCTCTCAAACTATCTTCCAATGATTTACTATTTTCTACATTTATCACCTTCCTTCGATTCCTTGATGCATTAACCGTTGCAATTTCCGTTCTCCCTGAATATGTCTGGCTACTTCCTGGAATATTTTCACTTTCAAAAGCTTTCATACCAACTTTTTCCATTTTCTGACTATAATTTTCTTCATCCTCGCTGTAGTGCTGTATGGGCAATGTTCCGTTACATCTCTCCGTTCCTTCAGGTAGGAAATGCTCGTACCTATACGTAGGCATTTCCACTTGTCGACTGTCACTTGTGACTATCGGTCCTAATGTACAGAGTGCGTCGGTTTTTCCATTTTCCATAGGTGGCACTTTTCTAAATTCCTCTCTTCTCTCTTGTGGCTCGTTTAAACGCATGTTTCGCTTTTCTCTTGTTCCAGACGATTTTCCATATTCTTCAATTTCAACTATTTCTTTGCAGACTAGCGTCTCCTTTAAATCACCAGTCGCTGACATCTTTGAAACGGTTTTTTCTAAACCTGGTATCACAATTAAATCACCGGTCCCTGATATCTCTATTTGATTCGAGACTGCAGATCTCGTTTCATGACATGAAAATCTGTTGATAAACACTTCGCGGATTGCTTTGGGCGCGCGTTCCTTCTTCAACTCGATAATTTCCCCTGATAAATACATTTGATTTTCTCTCCAATCAATTTGCACGTCATATTTTCGTAAAAATCTAATCCCAGTGTTATTTCAGTACTACGATGATCATTTTCAACTATTAAGAATTCATGTTCAATAATTTTTCCTTCCTTTACTTTGATTGGCAATATAACCGAGCCAATATACTGAGTGAAATTTCCTTGTCCATTTCTGAGGTGATAAGGCAAACCATAATTCCATTTCATACTTCTAACAATATTAATATGAACCACTGATACTGGAGATCTCATATCTATGGATATATGCCTCAAAATTCCTGCTACTTCCAAACTAATTACATTTTTCTGTTCATCGTCGATTAGTATATTTTCCTCTTGCCTCTCACTATTTAAATAGTTTTTCCGGCAACCTTCATCTGAGGCTTGTTGAAAGCTGCCATTCCATTTAAATTCCTATTATATTTTGCCTTTTTTCCATAACTATTTCCTGTTTGCTTTCTATAATGGATTCTCCTAACATTTCCTCGTTCATTCCTGCTTCTATGAGATTGAAATCTATTTTCTTTCGAATTGTTAGAAAATTCCTTTCTATATTTATTCATTTTTCCATATTTTTTAAATCGTTTTTCCTTAGCGTAGTTGGAAAAACATTTTCCTGAATTATTTAATCTCTTATTTTGAAAACTATTTCTATTTGGGCAACGATATGACATATGTCCGAATTCTTGACATGTTAGGCATACGCAATTTATCATATAACAATCTCCTGCTGTGTGACCTTTTCTGTTACAATGTGTGCACAATATTATATTCGCATTGAAAGTTCTGAAATTTCTATTCGGTGTATTCGTAATTTGCTCAATTAATTCTTCTTTTTCTGCTAATGTGATGGCTTCTTCTAAACTGACAGGACTTTCAGATAAAACTTTTTTTCTAACAGGATCTAACAATCCAATGGCAAATTGAACCAAAATATCCTGCTCGTATTTTTGCTCTAATACATTGTCAATTCTATTATTTCCTGTGAGGTGCCTTATCTTTGATGCACATATTTTTAATCTTATGAAAAAATTCCTAACTGATTCATTCTTTTCTTGATAACAATTCAAAAATTCTTTTTGTGCTTCTCCAGGTAATTTCAATTTTCTAAACTGCTTCAATAATTCCTTTTTAATTAATTGCCAGTTGTCGGTATTTTGTAAACTATATTCTGCTTCAATAAATAATCTAGCGATGCCTTTCAGTTTCAATCTAACTATAGAACTTATTTGACTGTCTGTCCATTTTGCTACAGCTGCCAAATCTTCAATTTCACGAATAAAATCTTTGATTTCTGTGGTACCATTATAAAAAGGAATATTATCCAAAGTGATACTAATTTGCGGTTCATATCTAACCCTCGGCACTGTTGTCTGAGTTTCCATGATTTAATTATTTTGATAAAAATCTCCATTGATTGAAAATAAAACTTCAATTGCCTTTTCGAATACTTCTGAGTTTTTGATCGGTATAAACGCTATATCATTCAATTTTTGTTTGACACTTTTTCTAATTTTAATCTTTCTACTCATTTACTTCTGTTCAAATTAGTCTTTTTTGACTGACTGACACTTATTTGTAAAAATAAAAAATAAAATATTTATTAAAAAAAAATTCAACTTCAATTTTTGTTTGACACTTTTTCTTTCTGTGGAAAATATCATATATGCGTTAATGTACTTTCTTAATTATTACTCGCACACCTGACATCAATGTTGAACTCTGGGCTATACAGGGTGTTGGGAAAACCCCACACCTGACACCAATTGTTTTGCCCTGACTACGGGGTGTTGGGATTTAACCCACCACACCTGTAATACCAGACGTTATTCGTTAGGTTGGAAAAACGGTATTAAGAGCAATCGACTGTCTGAAGAAGGTCGATACTGAAACTAGGTCTGGAGCGGCTCAGATCTGATTTCATTTCTCTTAAATACCGGAACATGGGCTGTTTATTCAGGAAGTACTACCGTTCAGAAAGATTCGAACCAAACAATGATTTGATAAAATGATAATGCACTCATAAAAGTTAAAAATGTATATAGGAAACAATATTCATAAAAGAAAACTAATTTAGGGAATTAAAAAAAAATTTTAAAAGAAATCTTGCAATCAAGTGCTGCAAACGACTAACAATAATTCTATTTTTGAAAACTTGGTGATCTTGAAAACTATGGACATACTTTATAGACACATACACATTTTAATGGGTTGGGTTTTGCCATAAACATAAATACAGAAATACAAACATGAGACTCACCCTGTTTAACACTTATTCACTGGAGTAGTTTTAAACGGCAATTAGCTTAGAAGTTATTATTACCAGTTCGTTTTCTCTCGCGTCAATCGGTTATTCTAATTAATTCGTCCGGTATATTCGTATACAGATAAGGTCTTTCTAAGTGATCGTAAACCATTGAAATTGCGGAAATCCCGTTATTATCTCTGTTTTGGAAGCTTTTACAATTTGTGGAAACTATACTGTTCACTCGTGTTTTTACTAGGAGCTGCAATACTTGATTTGAATCGGCTGAGTTTCTATGTTGGCTGAATTCTACTACATTTTATACCGCACTTTTGAGAATGACATGTTCTCCGAAATATTTTCGTATTATATAAGTGATTACTGAAGGAGGTACTGCTTTGGACTAACTTGCATTCTAACCTTACTTTGAGGTTACATGCTCTTGGTTTCACTGTATAACAACGAACCGAATTGAATGAATTGAATTTTGACATGAAGCTCACGCTTTTATAGTGTCGTCCGCACGGGAGCTAGTAGGCGGAGCTTAGGTTGTTGTGAAGTCGTAAAACTGATAAAGGGTCTTGTTTTTCTAACCCGTTCTGGCTTATCTTATGTTATAATTGGATAATATATTTACGGTAGCTGTCGCTCTATCGCGGAATTAATGACCCCATGTTTATCGAATTTGGACGGATGTTTGAAATATGGATATGTTTTCTTTCGGTAGTAAATAAAACTGATTTTCTTATCTCGCTGGGAATGTACCCAGTAGCAATCAATAATCGTTGTTTACGCTTCTAGTTGAATGATTTATGCGTCCGGTCTACAAGGGATATTTCTTGGTAATTATTTTTAAAAGCATTTTATTTGTCTCCCGATAACAACGTATGGTTTTACGAACGTATGCTTATCAGCTGTTTCAGTCTAGCAGGTGGTCCATATTGACCTTTACTGTTTATCAAGAATATTACGTTGTTTTGTATCGTAGAAAAATTTCTCTGTGTTTACGTGGCATAACACTATCGCCGATATGTGCTGGGATTCGCCAACATCGCTAAACCACTGACCAGGCTCACGGAAGGCCAAACAAAGTTCCAGTGGTCCGAAGAATGTCAAGATTCATTCAGGAAGCTGAAAGGAGCTTTGATCAACGCACCTATACTGAGCTATCCCCTTCCCAAAGGGAAATTCATTTTGGATACGGACGCCAGCAACGTGGGACTTGGAGCTGTCCTATCTCAGATCCAGGAGGGACAGGAGAAGGTCATTGGTTATTTCAGCAAGACGCTTAGCAAACCAGAGCGCAATTACTGTGTCACCAGGCGAGAGCTGTTAGCTGTTGTAAAGGGAGTGGAACACTTCTACAAGTACGTGTATGGAAGAAGATTCCTGTTGAGAACTGACCATGCAGCTCTCAAATGGCTCTTACAGTTCAAAAATCCTGAGGGTCAAGTAGCACGTTGGATCGAGAGACTCCAAGAATTCGATTTCGAGATCGAACATCGAGCCGGAACTAGCCATAAGAATGCAGATGCCTTGTCGCGAAGACCATGTCCAGATGATTGCTCACATTGCCGACGAGCAGAAGAGAAAGAAGCAACACTTTGTAGAACCGCGGCAATGGATGACAACTGGAATGACAGCAAGATCCAGAAAGACCAAGAGAGAGACCCGACCTTGGCTTAGTCGTCAGCTGGAAGAAGGGCAATCGAAGACCATCATGGCAGGAAGTCGCAGGTTACTCGCCGGCTGTTAAGTCCTATTGGGCACAATGGAACTCTCTTATTCTGGACAATGGGATCCTGAAACGTGTGCTGGAGGCCGATTTGTGGGGAAGACAGACGCCAAATAATTGTTCCCAGGAACAGAAGAGAGGAAGTGCTGCGGGAAATCCATGATGGAGTCGCCGGAGGACATCTGGGAGTGACGAAGACCCTGCAGAAAGTGAGGCAACGGTTTTACTGGGCCAATTGTCAAGCTGACGTCCAGGACTGGTGCAGGAAGTGCGCTGTATGCGCTGCTAGCAATGGACCTCGAATACGCCCCAAGGCCCCGATGCGTCAGTACAACGTAGGCAGCCCGTTCGAGAGAATCGCCATTGACATCGCCGGCCCGTTTCCCGTATCCGACCACGGGAATAAATACATCCTTGTGGCAATGGACTACTTCAGTAAGTGGGCGGAAGCCTATGCCCTGCCCAACCAGGAAGCCATCACCGTCGCCGACGTCTTGGTGAAAGAGTGGATATGTCGATTCGGTATTCCAATGGAGCTGCACTCGGATCAAGGCAGAAATTTCGAATCCAACCTTTTCCAAGAAATATGTCTACTGCTGAACATCCGCAAGACAAGAACCACGGCCCTACATCCGCAGTCCGATGGAATGGTGGAACGGATGAACAGGACGATCAACCGCCACTTGTCCAAGGTTGTCTCTGACCATCAAAGAGACTGGGACCATTATCTTCATTTGTTCCTGATGGCCTATCGATCCGCAGTACACGAGTCAACCGGTCAAACTCCTGCTAGTATTATAATGGGCCGAGAACTGCGACTGCCTTGTGACCTGAAGTTTGGGATACCGCCAGGACAAGACACTGCGGGAGAGGACTACGTCAGCAAACTTCGGCAGAGAATGGACGACATCCACGAACGAGTCCGGTTGAACATCCAGAGTGCCAGCGATAAAATGAAGAAGACCTATGACATCAAGGCCGACGCTGGAGGATTTAAGGTTGATGACCTGGTTTGGCTGTACAACCCCAAACGTCGTCGTGGACTATCACCAAAGTTGCGGAACTCGTGGGAAGGCCCGTATAAGATCGTGAAAAGGATAAACGACCTTGTGTACCGAATCCATAAGCCACCCCGAGGGAAACCAAGGGTCGTCCATTTCAACAGGTTGGCCCCTTACGCTGGAAACCATGACCAAGTTCGCACCCTCAAGCCACCGGAGGATGATATGACGTTCGAGAAGTTTATGTCCTTGTATTCAAACGGGCAGAAAGTTCTACATGGGGTTACTAGAGAGGAGTCACGAGACCTTTTCGAGGTGCCTGCTGACTACGCACTAGCGCACTGTGTGGCAGAAGATCTTCGAATGTCCAGGGGCATCGCCGTAGTGTTCTCAAGAAATTTGGTCAACTCCAAACACTGCGGGAGCAGAATCCAGAAGTTGGTGGGGTGCTACAGTTGAAGAAAGGCCAGAGAAACATCTACTACCTAGTTACCAAGAGGCATTCCCAAGATAAACCGTCCTATGAAGATGTCTGGAAGAGTCTCACCAAACTAAGAGATACTATGGTGGACCAGAACCTGGTGGATCTAGCAATTCCAAAATTATCCTGTGGTATTGATGGGTTGGACTGGAGAGTCATAAGAAGTATGCTGGAGGCGATATTCAGATCCAGCGGCGTCAGGATTCTGGTTTGCTGTAACCCTCTTCCACGACCGATCATGAAGACCGTGGAGTGTTACTTCCATCGAACTTCACGGTGCAGATATGGGGAGTCATGCAGATATCGTCACACTCCAAGGATGAAATTTCGGGACGAAATGTCTTTAAGAAGGGGGCAATGTAACGAACCTAGGCCGGACCTGTCGCCTCACATGTTGCCATCGACAGCGATGAGATCATCCCCGGAGATATTCGAGAACCATCCAGTCGCTTTTCCGCGGAGAGCAACGGTCGATATTGGAAACGATTGGAACATGCTGGATCGCCAACTGCCGGAATTCGAAAGATCGGGAATTCTGTGACGGAGATAAATAGACAGCCCTCAAGTCTCACGAACAGTCTGAACGAGCCCATACGATCGAGCTATTCAGTAGCGTAGTAATATAAATTAAGTTGTAGATTGAGTGTGAAATAAATTATTTAAACCAAGTTAAGTTTATTTACGTTACAATATATAAGTCGTTTTATTTAGATTTTCAACTGTACATATGTACTGTCTGTCTTATCATCATCACTAGCAAAGGACATCAACATCCAATCAAATGCCCAAAATTGGTTAACCACAAACAACCTCAATCTCAATAAATCCAAAACAGAAAAGATTATATTTACATTACGCAAAAATGACTTACCAAACCCCGAATCCATAAAGTTCCTAGGAGTCTACCTGGACCCAAAATTGTCTTTCGATTACCACACTGCTTACGTTTCAAAGAAGATATCCAAAAACATCTTTCAAACATTTATTATACCTTATATTGTATTTTTTTTAAAATGACTTGTGTAAATACTATGTATGTATAGCACCAATAAATAAACTGAACTTTTTTGTTCAATAGATTCTCCTTTGACCATATCACTTTGAGATCAATGTATAACCCTTTAAAAATATGGAAAATGTGTGTCTCAAATCGTAGAGTACTGTCAATGTATAACGCTTTGTGTTTTGCTATCCCTGCAGAAAATATTTGGGCACCCTCAACGAAAATATTTTATATATTCTTCCAACGGTTTCTTGTGGCTGTTTGCCCGAATGATCCGGAAAAAACAGTAAAACTTGTAAGTCGGAATTCTGACTTGTATGTCGAAATTCCGACTTGTATCTCGGAATTCTGACTTGTGAGTCGGAATTCCGACTTGTATCTCGGAATTCCGATTTGTAAGTTGGAATTCCGACTTATAAGTCGGAATTTCAACTTATAAGTCGAAATTCCGACATAGAGGTCATAACAATGAAAAAACATTGAACAAATGATATTATTATAACATATATATAAATATATATGTTATCAGCAAATAATAGAATCTCTGATTTTCTCAGGTTTCCTAAAGATAACATAGCTAATGAGTCTCAAGGAATATATGAAATACTATATTCCGAATGCCCTAGGACATATACAGGACAAACTAACAGGCGAGTCACCACTTAGAACCTTCTTCGGCAATCTCCAAGCACTATGGAGAGACCGGCCACAGAATGGATATCGACCACACCAGGACCATTGCCACTGAGAGAACACTGCAAACGAGGGTCATTCGTGAAGCCCTTCAGATCGAGAAGCGCCCGAACTGCCTCAACGAACGCGATGATGGACGCAGACTACCCAATACTTGGAAACATCTACTTTCCCGGCTTTCTGCCAAACCAAGACGTTCCCAAAGTTCCGCTCCACTGAATTCATCTAGGTTAAATACTTCACATCCACCCTCTGATCCTCAGTTTCCTCGAAGGAATAGGCAGATTGAGAGACCTTAGAGGAAGCTAGTGGCGAAACCTGGGGAGAAGGCAGATTGAGTCCCCAGTGTCGAGTTACAAAATCCTGAACCCTACCTAAGTGACTACAACGTAGGAGTAGGCAGATTGAGACCTCGGTTGGAAATCATTTTATTTCCTAGGTGACAACACCTGAGGAGTGGGCAGATTGAGACCTCGGGGGACTATAGTCTAGGAGTAGGCAGATTGAGACCTTTGTTGGAAAAATGTTGCTCTTATCAATAACTTATTGAATATATTTTTTTCTATTTTTTTGAAAATGGCTCCAAAATGGGAGCCGAAATTACCAAATTTCTAGACGCGTTTCATAATAATCATGACTTCGGAAACCTATATATACAGTGTGACCCATTTAAAATGGAACCACCCCTGTAGAAAACGCATTTTTCAATCATTCTCAAAAAAAATTTATTTTAATATTAAGCATCAAAAACTGTATTTTGACACAAATTTTCATAACTTTAGTTTTATTTCCAAGGCACTCAATGGTTTTTTTTCTTCGTCAAAAAGGGCAAAAGTTTATTAGGTAATTTTTGTTTGAAATTTTGACTACACCACTGGATTCGTAGTCATTGTAAATGAAAACCATCAAAATTTCATGAAAAAATATTGGTTAACAACGAAGTTACAACAACTTTAATTTTGGAAACAAAGTATTTGATTATAATTTTTATTTAGATAATAGACATATTTAAAATCTGGCAACACTGCCGATATAAAGTTGAACACCAGTGAATTTGTACAGCGAAAATCCGAAGTCAATAGCTCATTCCGTTCTACAGTTATAACTCCTGAAAGTATGGTAATGAGATCGAATTGTGGTGGAAGCGATTTTGTAATAAAAATCTGACTACGCCACTGGATTTGTAAATTATATTTCCTTAAAATAATTTATTTAAGTTTAGGTTATAAATGTATTCGAAAATAACAGAAAATTAAAAATTCATTATCAAGTTATGCAGTCTTCCATAGCCGATAAAAACGAAATGAACCGAATCAAGTTTTAAAGTATCAAAATTATTTATTGAATAATAAAACAGAAAGCAGGACAAAAAATGTTCCTTTTAAATTCTGCAAAACTCAATTGAAACAAGCTTTTAGAGAAGGTATCAATAATTTGAGGAAAGCTGAACTTATACATTAGGCATAGGTATTGTACTAAATCAATAGTAGGCTGTGATTTAGTACTCCACAAATCGCTCACATTACCATACTTATAACTGTAGAACGGAATGAGCTATTGACTTCGGATTTTCGCTGTACAAACTCACTGGTGCTCTACTTTGTATCGGCAGTGTTGCCAGATTTTAAATATGTCTATAATCTAAATAAAAATTATAATCAAATACTTTGTTTTCAAAATTAAAGTTGTTGTAACTTCGTTGTTAACCAATATTTTTTTATGAAACTCTGATGGTTTCCATTTATAACGATTACAAATCCAGTGGTGTAATCAAATTCGAATTTCGAAACAAAAATTGCCTAATAAACTTTTGCCGTTTTTGACAAAGAAAAAAAACCATAGAGTGCCTTGGAAATGAAACTAAAGTTATGAAAATTTGATGCTTAATATTTAAAAAAAAATGAGATTGACTGAAAAATGCGTATTTTACAGGGGTGGTTCCATTTTAAATGGGTCACACTGTATATATATATATATATATATATATATATATATATATATATATATATATATATATATATATATATATATATATACATATACATACATAAACATGACAGAAATTGTATATTAGCCAGTAGAATGAATGCAGTTCGATATCCTGATTCAAGGTCTAGAGTCAGACAGTTTTCGGCGGGTTAAAGAAAGATATGAGGAAACGGGCAGTGTCGAGCGCAAGAAAAGGCAAGAAGTAAATGAAATTGCACAAAAAGAAGACATTGAATTAGCGGTGATGCTTTCAACCGTTGAGAATCATCATATTAGTACGAGAAACATTGCAAAAGAGCTAAATGTGAGTCATACTTCCGTGAACAGAATATTGATAAAAAAAATCTTCATCCATACCGAATTGAATTACATCAAGAACTTTATGAAAGGGATTATGATACAAGAGTTCGCTATTACGAAAATACATCGAATTTCAGTGGCGAGGACCCAAATTTTCTGAAATACATTTAAAAGTAATGGCCACAGTTTGCCAGTACTACTCGACAGAGAATCCTTATTGGGTCAGATAAATATCGGGGCATGATTGGAGATCAGGTTAGAGGACTATATTTCTTTGATGGGCCACTGAATGGAGAAATTTACAGATATTTCCTCCGAAATGATTCACCAAATTTGTTGGGGAATGTACATACCGATTGACACCAGACAGAGGTTATATTACCATGATAGCGCGCCTCCCCACAATCAAAATCGGGTAAGAAGATGTTTAAACAGATGGCGCAGAAATAAATGGATACCAAAAAACAGACCCATTCAGTGACCAGCAAGGTCGCCAGACCTCACGCCCCTAGATTTCTTTCTCTGGGATATGATAAAGGAGAGGTCTAACGCGAGAAACCAACGACACCAGGAGATATAAAGAAGAGAATTAGAGCAGTTTTTCGCTCTATTACAAGATCAACTTCAATTGATGTCCGAAGATAGCTCAAAATGGGAGATTGTTCGAACATCTCCTTTGAATTTACGCTTTTTCAAATTATTTGAGTTTATCGGAAGGAAAAGAGAGTTAACTCAAAGTCGTTCTCCACGAAATAAAAACAGCATGGCTACTGAAGCTGAGACCACACCCAAGTTTTATTTCCAAAAATGTTTTTTCTACCATAACAATTGTAAGGTAACTTCCATTTTGTTCCGTAACCTGTACCATAATGATTATTTTAGATTTTTGTAATTCTGCTGAAGATGGGAATTTCAATCTCCGAAATGCATACATTTTTCCAGTAGCCATGCTGTTTTTATTTCATGGAGAACGACTTTGAGTTAACTCTCTTTTCCTTCCCATATTCTACAATCTCCACTTGAAAAATAGACTTTTTTCGCCATATTTGAGTTTACTTTGTTACCTCTTTTGTCCAGCATTGAATAAAAAAATCGTTATTATTGTTATAATGACTTTTTCATACTTTCCTTAAGAATTAGATATATTTGCGATGGAAATTAAGTGGGCAAACACTACATTTTCTTCAAACACATAGTGGTATTCTGGTATAGCCTTATTTATAGGTTGCTCCATTTGAAAAAACTGAGAAAAAAGTGATCTCGAGTTTGGTGACCCCTGTATGGAAAAAGCGCTATTCGGCAAAATTATGAATAGGAAATAAAAATACACTATTTTCAAGAATATTGTGTCGAAAAATTATCTTATTGCAAATTATTGATTTTTATATATTTGGTGTCGAATGAATCCATTTTGTAACAAAAATTGCAACATAACTCCCGAATCACCTGGTATAAACCCATACCACCCTTTTTGAGAAACACTCTTCCAAAGGGATTCAATCGAGTGAATATATATATATAGGATATTTCATTTAAAAAAACATAACGTTCATCGAACACCCTGTATGTTGGAAGTTATTTTTGAAACATAGCTTTCATTGCTTTCTACAACTTTTATTTGAGTTATTTTTTATTATCTCTAATGTGGCAATACCAAATTTCATTACAAAAGTCGCATTATTAGCTTAGCTTATAGCTTCACCTGTATATATGTGTGTATATAACGGAAACTTTGAAATAAATTTTCTCTCACTTCCAAATGTCCAAATTATTTGAAATTTCGAACACGTATTAAGAACCGATGAAAATACAATAATTTCATAGGAAGACCTGGTATTCTCAGCAAGATCGCCAGAAAAAAATAATTAGCCCTAACTTCCTGCCGTAAATAAAAAACAAACAATTGTTCAGTCATGAAATGTAGGTCGTTTCGAAACAACAGAAACATCCCACAAAATTCGTGAATATATATTCAGTAGAACATCCTATTAACCAGAAATTACGTCTGTACGTTCAATGCCATTTACATATAAATAATGCCCAGCTTGCTTTCAGAGCAATAACCTGAAGCAGTAACCGTGAAAAATAAATATTTTTAGTGAAAGTGACACACTTTTCCCGCTTTGCATATGCCTCGATGCTCTGTCATTCATCAAATTCATATGGCTTCCAATAATTATGTTCTCTAGTGAAAATTAAGAGAAAGTTGATATTGGCAGCATTTCATACAGAAATATCAATTATATAAATAAATATCTATCATCTCTGTAGAAATCTCAAGAGATTTGACATATCGAATCTGAAACATTTTTTTGTTTCTCGTTGGATTCAACCTTCAGCCAAACATCTTCCATTAATTTAAAAACATGTTATTATTGTCAATGTAATTGGAAATATAGAGAGAAATGAAACCTTGAGGTGAATTGCAGCCATGGGCGGGTTCCTATTTACATATTTATTTATTTAGTAGAAACAAACAGGCCAATTCTATATCACAGGCCAATTTCATATCACAACATGCAATAAGTAGTAATAATATTAATAACGTCAATGTATAGTTTTATATGGATTGAATAGGACTGTCAAGGAGAGAACATAATGTTAAGGAGGGACTTCATACCAGACACCATCAATTCCATGAACTCAAATTATTTTTCAAGATGACTTTTTTTAGTTGAAATATCGAAGAGGCTTATTGTATGTCAGTATTGATTATACAGTGCTTCTCAAAAGTCCCCTCCCCCTCCTCTTATTTTTGGAACGATTTTAAGTGAAATTTGGAAACTGAATATTGTTGTAAACTTCCCTACTAGTGATGATAGATGACGAAATCGTCAAAGATGACGTCACAAGGCCATTGTGACCAACAATTTTAAATGGAACCCTACGGCAAGCGACACCTCTTTTAAAAGGTATAGAAAAAACCTATTCAATGATACTAATTTTGTTTGTGTTTATGGCAGTTTTGGCAACTCGCTTTTGAAAAACGCAAAGCTGTGATGAATTGAATCAGTTAATACTAAAATTCAAGCTCCGCCTCTGGATAGTTGTCAAATAAGCTGACGTTTTTGTTAGTCTCCCTAATTCGACGTTTTTGTAATTGTCCGAGTTTTTGTACATTTAATAATTTGTGTATTGTTGATCGAACGTTTAACTGATTTAGCAGCTTTTGGTACTTTTAATATTTTTGTACATTTTAATAATTTGTTAAACTGTTGTGAGCCGAACGTTTAAGTGCTTCAAGAAGCGAAATGGTACGTGCTTTAGGTGATAAAGTAGCAGCGATCCTACTTCTTGGTGAAACTGGACAAAATATTCATGCACCAGAACGCATTTTTAATGAGAGGTTTCCCGATCGCCCCGTTTCGAGGACTTATTTAAGGGAGCTTCTTCGTAAGTTTGAAACAACGGGTAGTATTAATGATGCGAAACGATCTGGCAGACCACAAATTTCTGTTGAGAAAGAAATTGATATACTGGCAGAAGTAATAGTTAATCCTACTTCTTCAACAACTCACGTTGCATCTACCTGTGAAGTCAGTCGAAGTACGGTACACAGGGTGTTGAAAAAAAACAAATTTCATCCATACAAATTGAAAATGGTTCATCAATCTCAGACGACGACCCAGACCGAAGACTAGAATTTTGTGAAAATATGGAAACTAAAATTAACCAACAGCCAGACTATGTCAGAACAATTTGTTTTAGTGACGAAAGTACTTTATATCTAAATGAAAATGTAAATACACAGAATGTGAGGTATTGGAGTGACGCAAATCCTCACCTGTTTCGTGAAACACATACCCAATTTCCACAGAAGCTGAATGTTTGGGCAGGTATCCTGGAAAACCACATCGTTGAGCCTCTTTTTTCAAATACTAATGTAACTGGTGAGGTTTATCTGGAGCTGTTGCAAAACGCAATAGAACCGTTGATCCTTGAAATTTTGGAAGATAATCCAGATGAATTCGGCAATTTGGAAATAACATTCCAACAGGATGGTGCTCCTCCACACTATTACGGTGCAGTAAGACGGTATTTGGATGAGGAGTACCGTGGTAGATGAATTGGACGACGAGGTTCAACGGAATGGCCAGTTCGATCACCGGACCTGACACCTTTGAATTTTTTTCTGTGGGGGTACCTTAAATCGAGGGTTTACGCCACTGAACCTGACAATATTGACGTTTTAAAACAACGTATTGTTGCAGAATGTGAGGCTGTTTCCGCAGACACATTTGCAAGAGTACGAGAAGAGTTTAAAAATAGTATATTTCACTGTCAGGAAGTAAATGGAGGTCACTTCGAACAATTTCTTTGAGTAGATACTGATTCTTAAATCTGTAATTAATATCATACTGAATGGAATTAAATTTACTAATGAGCCATTAAAACTGCCATAAACACAAACAAAATTAGTATCCTTGAATAGGTTTTTTCGATACCTTTCAAAAGAGGTGTCGCTTGCCGTAGGGTTCCATTTAAAATTATTGGTCACAATGGCCTTGTGACGTCATCTTTGACGATTTCGTCATCTATCATCACTAGTAGGGAAGTTTACAACCTTTAATATTCAGTTTCCAAATTTCACTTGTTTATGTCTAATCGTTCCAAAAATAAGAGGGGGGGAGGGGACTTTTGAGAAGCACTGTATAGTCTGCATATTCTATTGATTGAGGTATCACTATTATTTATGTGAAAGGATCTCGATATGACAGTTATACAGTTTAAAATTTGTGTGGTACTTAATTTTATCTGAATCGCTGAAAATATGTAAAACTATTCAATATCCATATCAAAGACTCAAATAATTATTCACATGCTTTTAGACCATAGTCATAAATACTTAGACATAAGATTCCTTTATAGAGTCAGAGCAGGTTTTTTAAATGACTGATATTTTGAAAAATGGTGATTCTTTTTAACCGACGAAAAAAATGAAAAGGTTCTCTAGTCGACGCGTATATATTTTTTATTTTGTAATTTTTCTTACGACCTTTCAAATGATGATATTATTTTGGGATTTTGGTCTTAGATTAAAGAAAACTATATTTCTTGAAAGCCAACGTTTTGTCAATTTATTTTGACATCATCAGGGCACTGTAAGTTAAGAGGGGTGTTACAATTTATAAACAGAAAGAAGGAAAAATATACATATGAAACAATATCATCTCTCTCTTTTTATATTTAAATGTATATAAAATAACCTTGTTATAATTTTTCTAGAAACAACTACTGAACATGGTTGGGGTGACTAATAATGAATAGTGCTACGTAAAACTTAAGAGAGAGAGAGAGAGAAAAAAAAATGTTTTACGAAAAAATATTTCACTTACATAAGAACAGTTTTCCTTGTTAAATGAACGGTGTTCAACCATAATAGGTCTCTGTATCGAAATATGTACATATAACATTAGCTAAAGACACAACCACTGAAACACGTTGATATTTGAATAAAATAATGACTATCTGATGTGTATTCAAAGTGGAACTGATCAAATGTCAGGATTGTACGTTTGAAGAAGCAAGGGAAATAAAAACAATAACTTTCTTCATACGGAAGATCTCAGTTTTTTGTTTATATTCTTGGTATTAGATTGAAATACCAAGTTTTCCAGGTCTTTTCGATGATTGACTGTGTCGTTTTTTATTATGTTAATCATTTTTGAATAAAGACGTTTCATAACCTAATATTGTTGAAAAGGGAAACATTCTCAATTGAATATTGAAGAGAAATATTTTTGTTTACAAGATCAAATTGATGTTCGGTTGATATACAATGCTCAAATAATGAAGTGGGGTTTCTTAACGTTACTTTATTCTTAATGTCACTCATGTTCTTTGAGGCGTGTTATTAAGTAGCTTTTGGTCTGACCTACATAACTCTTTTCGCAGTCAAGGCAAGGGGTTTTGTATATGACATTTGATCTACATTCCAGAGGGGTTTTTTCTTTTATCTTACTAAAAAAGAGTTTTCTCAGTGTATTTTCATTTTTGAAAGTATATTTGAAGTAGAATCTTCTAGAATAGTACCTAATTTTTCAGAGATAAATTGTACTTATGGTATCTTGAAATATTTTTAATTTTCTAATTGATTGTTCTCTTTGACAGTTCTGGTACCACTACTGTTTGAATTCAGTTAATCATTGTGGTCGGATAAGTGTTTTTAATTAGATAATATTTCAATTGTTTCAAATTGGCCTCAATGAAAACAGGGCTGCAAACTTTTAACATTCTATCAGTTAAATTATGTATGATATTCAATTCTTGTTTGATAGGATGATGTGAATCAAAAGTTGAGGTATCTTTCTGAAAATGTAGGTTTATGATACCAATTTATCAAAAGGTTATTATTTGGTGTTCTTATTACTAAAGTGCCAAAAAGGCTAAGCAGTTATGTTGTTCTAATTCAATTGTGAATTGAAGTTTTAGTTGTAATGATTGAAAACATTAAACAAATCATCTTGTTTTCCTGTTGGGATTATTAGAAAAATGTCATCAACATGTCTCTTATATGTCTGAACTTGGAAAGACAGTTTGGATTGACAATCTTCTCGTAAGTTTTGCATTACTAAAGCTGGATTTATAGTTAGACGGACTGTAAAACGTAGACGCAACAAACGGACTGTAAAATATTATTAAATTTATAATACTACGGAACGGAATTTTTGCGCATGGGTAGAAGTGATAGTGACATTCAACATAACCTACACATTATACGAATCATAAACAGCCTGTGTTGGTTTGGATTTGTATTATATTCTAAATATTTATTTATGCTTCGTTTTCTGTGTCACAATGGATTATGAAATACATGAAGGTATGTTTCTTGGTGCCGTGGGACTGTTGTTGTGTGCAGTAGCATTGGAAAAGTGTCGACAAACTCGAAACAATAATTATGCGACTAAGACTTACAAAACAAGACCCATAAACCGTAATCGAAAGTAGAGACTGCCTACAATAATTTTTTAAAGATGAAGACTGCTGATCCAGATCAATTTTTTAAGTATACGTGAATGACTGTTACAGTATTTAATGAAATACATGAAGGTATGTTTCTTGGTGCCATGGGACTGTTGTTGTGTGCAGTAGCATTGGAAAAGTGTCGACAAACTCGAGGAACAATAATTATGCGACTAAGACCTTTACAAAAGAAGACCCATAAACCGTAATAGAAAAGTAGAGACTGCCTACAATAATTTTTTAAAGATGAAGACTGCTGATCCAGATCAATTTTTTAAGTATACGTGAATGACTGTTCCAGTATTTAATGAATAATAAGGTCTTGTTAAAAACATCACACATAATTCTTTATTTTGATTGGCCGGACGCAAGAAACGTAGTGTGAAAGATGAAAGTTGGCCAACTCTTCCGTTCCAGTCCGTTTCACTTACGTTACGTCAAGCGTTTACGTTCATTCATAAACAAGAGTACATAAATTATATAGTTGATCTTTTTGCAGTGCGTCTACATTTAGGGTCCGTCTAACTATAAATCCAGCTTAAGTCAGAGCAAATGAGGGATATACAATTGCCCATTCCTAGACAAAAATGTGTGGAAAACTATGATGGAAATAAATTTTTGATATGAAAAAATTCAAAACAGAAAATTACTTTTAATAGAGAATGACGAAATCGTCTGCTGGCGAGGGCAGTTAGACAGTTTCGAAGGGAAAACAGGAATATCTGTTATATGGACCAAACTTGGGTAAATGAAGGATATACCGTTGGTCAAATATGGCAGGATAAAAATATAAAATGCGCGAGGCGTTCATGGAAAGATGGTCCACTGGAATAAAAGCACCCTCGGAAAAGGTAAAAGATTAATAATTACTCACATTGGTAGCAAAAATGTATTTTTCGAATGGTGGCTTACTAGCATTTCAATCAAAACGGACTGGAGACTATCATAAATAGATGAACGCTGATGTTTTTGAAGAATACTTCCAGCAAATGCTAGATCTTATTCCTCCTGGGTCTATTATAGTCATGGATAACACCAGTTACCACTCAAGAGAATCCGAAAAAATACCAACGTCTTCTTGCGAAAAAAAATTGTATCATTCATTGGCTTACTTTAAATAAGGAGCCATTTCACAAAGTTATGCTGAAAAAGGAGCTACTGGAGATTGTAAAGTTGAATAAACCTCTTTGTACAAAATTTGTTGTCGACGAAATCGCTTCAAAACGGAATATAACGCCATATCACGGTGTGATGATAACGCCATATCACTGTGAATTAAACCCCATAGGATTGGTGTGGGCGCAAGTAAAAAGCTTTGTAGCAAGGCTTAACACTACTATTAAAATAAGAGATGTTGAAAAAACCTCGTTCAAGAGGAAATAAAGATAGTGGATTGCTAAAAATGGAGTAAGTGCGTCGAACGTGTGATTGGAATAGAAGAAAGAACGTGGGAAGCTGATAACATGCTGGAAAATACTGTACAGCCCCTCATCATTACTCGGAATATGATAGCTAAAATTAAAAAATTTAGTTTTATTGTAAATAGTAGATTTTTGTGTAAAAATTAATATTTATTCCAATTTATCTATTTTCATATTATTATTACTTTTATATAAGTTCTTATCTACTTAATATTAGAAAAATTAAAATCTCAATTATCTGCCTATCTCTATAATTATAATCATGTATAATTATTATTATACTTATTATTCTAATAAACTACCTGTAGTTACGACGCTGTCACATAAATTTCATTCAGAAAACTCCTTTTTCTTTTATGATGCAAATTAAGATGACCCTAATTTAGGACCGATTCTGGGTGTGTACGACTTAAATAACTGAAATGCGGAATTTTTAAAAACTATCATTGCAAGTTTACAATACAACCTTTGAGTTGTCCACCCTGTTTAATAGGTTCTGTCATTGCAAATATACATTTTATCACTCTCTCACATTAGGAACATAGTATAGGAGCTATTTTATGCAAGGCAAGTCCAACCCTAGTTTCCTTCGAATTATATTTCATTATACAAACACGAATATATCCGAAATTGAAGTTCAATATTTCAAATCCTGGAAGAAACTGCTGAAGAATGCGAATGGGAAAATCGAACTATTTTATTTATGTGTGAAAAAATGTGTACTCTCATTAATCAGCTCATTGACTTCCATCGGGCATTCAGTTCCACTGTCAGTCTGTTCTTCCTACCAGCATACCTGCCACAATGCTCTCCCATTTATTTGCAACATTTTCTTTATTATCTCCCATAAAGATAGTTCAGATCGTTCAACGAAATGAAACCATACCTTGTATTCTATTGCATCCCATCTAGTTCTCGTTAGGATATCTTCATTTACATTGACCTAGAACGCAGGTGGTCTTCAATGACAATCACTCTACAAATAGGCTAATGAACAAACTGACGATCCAAGCCATCCAATCACTGCGGCCATGAACCATAAACCATAACAAATCAGCGATGTGCTCGAAAAACAGAAATAACTCGGATGAACAGAAACGGACCGGAAAAAATGCTTTGCTAAGCTTTAGTTGTATGCATGTATGGAATCGAATCGATTTTCACCCACTTCCGCAGGTCCGTGGGTGAAATTAGGTACACGCACATGGTTTTTGTGACATGATTATTCAAAAATGGTCGAACAATTTGATATTTCACAATTACAGTAAGAGCTGGATACAACGTCATTTTAGCAAAGCTGAAATTTTGAGTATGAATAGTGTGATTGTGGTTAAGAACGTATGCATACTTGCTAGCTTGAAAGCGGGACCCTTTTACAGGTAGCAGGTACAAAAGGTATATAATACCTTAATCACCTACGTTAAAGTATGGTAATACTTTAAACATTTACATTTAGACCAATCAATAGAGTTTTTTCCGTGACAATTCAACTCATGTATGAAAAATCGCATATGCCACAGTGCAATTGTCAGTTTGACAGCGGCAAAAGTTAGCTGCAACATTTACAGCGATAAATTAACTCCTATATAAAATGTGTCATTTAAAGATGACTGTTTTGTCATTTTGACAGCGATAAAAACGCCTGTTCCTCTTAAGCGTCTACATCTAGTATGCTTACGTCACTTTAATGTCTGCCCTGTCAGTTATTTAAGTATTGTTGATAATTGATACTGAAACATTACAACATGAGTCATTTTGGGGAAGTTTCGACTCAACAAATAACAAAAAATATAGGAAAAACAATCCCGCAATCCACAAAAAATACTAAAGCGTCAATATGGAGACAATTTATGGAGTTTTGTCAAGTACGAAATTACGAACTGTCGAAAATAACCCCGTTACAAAAAGTAGCAGATATATTAAAGGATTGGGCCTATAATATGAAAAAGAGAAATGGAGAAGATTATAAAGAATATGCAGTTAAATCAATGTGGAATTCAACTGCGAAGATGATTCAAGAAAAATATTTCAATGAATACAATATTAAATTTGATCCTTTTGCCGACATAACTTTTAAAGAAGCTCGTGATGCAAGAAATAGTAAACGGAAAGAATTACAAGTTATTCCAGAGAAAAGAAAAGTAAGTTCTGTAGGATTGAACAAGAAAGATATAGTAAAAATGGCAAAATTGTGGAATGTAGACAACCCAGAGGGATTACAAAAAAGATTCTTTCATATAGCTTCTTATGAATTAGCTTGGAGGGGAAGAGAAGCTGCAAACTGTAGAATTTACCATTTTAAAGAAGAAAAAATCAAGATGGAACAAGAAGATTTGAATACAATACAATATTTTCAAAGACGACATAGGGTGGGTCGAAAAAATTGGCAGACAGCAATTGGATAACAAAAAATGAACTGGATGAAGGTATTTGTCCCGTTGCATTGTTAAAATTACTGTTACGAAAAAGGAATGAAAATATAACATCTGAACGACTTTATTTAACTCCAAATCCCTTTTGCAAAAAGATATAAATTTGAGCCAGATACTTCCATCGAGAAATTGAATGTAATATTGCAAGATTGGGCATTTAATGTGCGAAATGGCAACGGAGAAGACTACAAAGAAGCGGTAGCTAAAACAATTTGGAACACCACCGCCTAAAATGCTACAAAGTAAATATTATAACGAATTCAATATTGTATTCAACCCTTTCACCGACGTTCAGTTTAATTCATCACGAGCTGCACGTAATGCTAAACGTAAAATCCTACAAGCACAACCCGAAAAGAGAAAATCTAGTGCATCAGCTCTCGAAAAATCTGAAGTATTTGCAATGGCCAGATTATATGACGAAAATGAACCGGAAGGACTTTAAAAGAAATTATATCACATTTTGGGGTTTGAATTAGCTTGGCGCGGAGGAGAAGCAGCTTACTGCAAAACCACTTATTTCGTATCTGAAATAATGGAAAAGAAATTGGACGTAACGAGTATAATCCTCTATTTTCGAAAACGAGACAGGGCGGTAACAATAAATTATGTGACAGCAAATGGATTACGCCTAATATTATAGAGGCAGGTATTTGCCCAATATGTTTATTCAAAAAGTTAATGGAAAAACGAGACACTTTTATAACATTGGACAGAGTATTTCTTACACCAAATCCCTTTTGGAAGAAGAAAAATTCTAAAGGTTGGTATAAAAATATGCCGATTGGAATTAACGAAATTTCCAAATGGACTAAATGCTCAGCACAACGTATTGGTATAGATGTCAAACGTGTCTAAATTACAAATCACTCAAATCGAGCGGCAGCAGTTAGCGAATTAAGTAAAAGCAGAATTGAAGAACAAGCTTTAATAAAAATAACAGGACACAGCAATTCATCATCAATAAAACCATACTTACAAGTTGACAACGAGTATCATTCGAGCATTATTCAATTATTCAACTGTTCCTAGTATGAATTTCAATAACTGCGTTTTTAATAATTGTACATTCAAATAAAAATGTGTTTATTTTTAATGTTTCATAAATAAAGTTTGCATTGATATGTTTTAAAATTTCTTATTCATTAAATTGTCCTGCCGAATTACACTCGATGTTTGTATTGATATCAGGTAAATTTGTGTTGTTCAAATTCTAAACTATTTCCTTCAGTAATTTGACTCGAAAAACTGTCAACCTAAAAACGCTCCACCTTCGGTGTCGCGTTTTTAATAGTTGACAGTTTTTCTCTAATTGCTAGGCAACAGTTTCTCATTAAACAACCCAAATTTACCCGATAAAATACAAACCTCTCGTGCAATTATAAGTGACAAAAATACTACCAGGAAACCGACTGTGCCATCATACGGTAGTTATATCCTGTTATGTTTCCTACTCCCAACTGTCATTGCCTAATTTGTTATAAACATTTAAAAGCATGTTTTTATTTTTTATCGTTTTTGACTTTCAACTTGAAAACTAATGAAGCTATCTCGATACTATCGATGGAAGAATTGTAGAACATCAAAATGCAAAGAAAATGAGCCCAGGCATGACTCGATCGGATTATTAGTAACGAAAAAAATCCGGAAAACACCGCCATTTTTCAAGTTTTGAAGCAGACTCTCCACGACATATTTATTTATGGAATATAAATCCAGCAGGTCGAAGCCCAATTATAGGAGTACATAATATAGATTACAACATGTGGTTGAAAAAGTTACAAGTAATGATACATTCACTTATATATAGACTAGGAGGAATCGGCGCATGAGTACCGAAAACTATTCCACCTCAATTTTTTTATGCGATTCTCTTCAAATTGCCCTAC
Source organism: Gonioctena quinquepunctata (assembly GCA_018342105.1). Taxonomy (NCBI): domain Eukaryota; kingdom Metazoa; phylum Arthropoda; class Insecta; order Coleoptera; family Chrysomelidae; genus Gonioctena; species Gonioctena quinquepunctata. The sequence continues at coordinate 44,821 of JAFIRS010003379.1, forward strand.
TGATGATACAAATGCATGTTGCCATGGGGCAACCCCGTGCCATATTGTTTAAACCGAAATTGTTTAAACAATTGCAAGGAATTGTTAGTTTTCAACCGAACATTTTTTTTATATTCTTTATTAAAATACAAATAAAAAAGGTCCTGTGACTTTTCACGATAAAGTTAATATTTTTAGAGATATGAATTTTTAAAGGTTCAAAACTTCTCATATTTGGGTACTTTTGATCCATGAAAAATATATTAAAAAAAAAAATCGAAATAATTTTTTTTTAATACTTTATACAATAGTTGATAACATTCTTAATAGAGATTTAAAAAAATTTCATTGATTATACCTGTTTTTTTATTATCAATTTCGCGCGCTCACAAGTATGCATCGCTTACCTTTAAGTATCGCCATCTCTCTCTGACTCATGCGCTGCATCGGCCTCTCTGTTTCCTGAATCAATATTTATCATTTTTCTTAAAAACTATTAACTTTTTTAAGATTGTTAAAGAGAGCAATGTTATTAACAATTAAATTGTCTACAATTTGTTTTTGACAATTTTTTTTCTGGAATCAATTTTACAAACGTTATTTAAGCATGAATCGGAACATGTAATTAAAATTACTTTTTTATCAGTTTATATTATTTTTTTGTCATTAAAACTGAAAGTAATTACATTGAATAACTTCTTCAAACGAAGGTTATAGATGTAGAAGTATGAAATAATAAAACAAGATTTAAAAAAAAGGTATTTATTTATTATCAATATCATTTTTATATATTATATTCTTAGAGTCTTCTGAATCACAGCCACATAGAAGTATGCAACTAATATTATTTTTTTTACAGTAACAAGCTTTGGTTTTACAGTCTTTCTTACAATTGCACGGTTTTTTAAGATCAGTTGGAAATGGGCTTTTGTTCATAAATAAAGGTAGCAAAGTACTATTCTCCAGTTTGTATCCGAAATTCGTAAAATCTAATGTTTTATATTGGGGATTCAACGCTTTTTTCCAAATGTATGTTTGAGCAGAAGCTCTAAGTGCATGCAAATGCAAGGCATCTGATGTGCACGGAATTTTCGATAAATTAATATGAGTTCCAAAGCAACGAGAAAAAATAATTTGTCTAGCTTCATCCGCGGAGTTACCTTTTTACCCAAAATATTTAAATACAATGTTTCTAAGCCTTTCAACTCCTTAGTACTTAATTCTAAGCCATTGCCAAGAGGGACTAAGACATCACGATTTATATATAATTGTGTTCCAAAAATTTTTAAATACCATTATATATTATTATTGTTGATAAAAATTCATAAATTACTATGATAATAACAAAAAAATAATATAAACTGATAAAAAAGTAATTTTAATTACATGTTCCGATTCATGCTTAAATAACGTTTGTAAAATTGAGTCCAGAATAAAATTTGTCAAAAACAAATTGTAGACAATTTAATTGTTAATAACATTGCTCTCTTTAACAATCTTAAAAAAGTTAATAGTTTTTAAGATAAATGATAAATAATGATTCAGGAAACAGAGAGGCCGATGCAGCGCATGAGTCAGAGAGAGACGGCGATACTTAAAGGTAAGCGATGCATACTTGTGAGCGCGCGAAATTGATAATTAAAAAACAGGTATAATCAATGAAATTTTTTTTAAATCTCTATTAAGAATGTTATTAACTATTGTATAAAAATTAAAAAAAAAAATTATTTGATTTTTTTTTTTATATATTTTTGGGAAAATTTTCGTGAAAAGTCATAGGACCTTTTTTATTTGTATTTTAATAAAGAATATAAAAAAAATTCGTTCGGTTGAAAACTAACAATTCCTTGCAATTGTTTAAACAATTTCGGTTTAAACAATATGGCACGGGGTTGCCCCATGGCAACATGCATTTGTATCATCAGTAGGGCAATTTGAAGAGGATCGCATAAAAAAATTGAGGTGGAATAGTTTTCGGTACTCATGCGCCGATTCCTCCTAGTCTAATAGGTTAGTAGTAGAGTGCAATATCTGGTTGAAAGGATTATAAATAATAATGATACGTTAATAGGTTAGTCCGAATGATGGCACGTTCATAGGTTAGTCAGAAAGTAAATTGGAAACGGTTTGTCTGAATTGAGTCTGAGTGAGGAAGAAAATGTCAACTGTCGCAAGTTTATTACAATTTCTGCACATTGAGTTTATTGGAGAATGAAATTAATTTTGTATATTTGGAACGTTGAGATGGAAGGAGTTTTAATACCGAAAGGCTAGTCGAGGTGTGTTGAAATCGATTAGTGAAAGTAGAGTCGAAGAGTCCAAGGAATTATTTATACGCTTGTGTATAAATATTAGATCCCGATATCTCTTCTCTTTTTCAGTGATTGGAACTTAAATTCGTTCAGAAGGAGTTCATAACTATAATTTCTTCCAGGTAGCGTTTGTATTTTTTGTAGAATAGGTATTTTAGGAACTTCCTTTGTACCATCTCAATTGCTGAGATTGTTTGTTGGTGATACGGATTCCAAATTTGACTGCAGTATTTCAGTTTACTTCTGAAAGTTAGTTTATGGTAAACAACACCCAAGTCCTTATGCTATGTGATTCGCGATAGTGGCTAATGTTAAGCAAATAATTGTACAACAGTGGAATAGTTTTCAGTGTATATGTCATTACTTTACACTTGCTAGTATTTAATGAAAGTTTATTCACTGAACACCATTTTTCTAAAGAATTTAGATCGTTTTGTAGTGAAATAGAATCAGTTGGACCATTAATTCGTTTGTATGATCCCCTGTCATCAGCAAACAGACGGGTTTCAGATTTGACTTCAGTGCATATATTATTCACGAATAAAAAAAAATAATGTTCCCAAATTTGATCCTTGTGGCACACCCGATGTCGCAACAAACTCTGAGGATTTCACTCCTTCATATTCGACGAACAATTTACGGTCTAACAGATATGTTTTCAAAATATTAATAAGGTTTGCACTGAATGCAATTATCAGTGTAATGTTGACATGATTGGGTGAAATTGTTTCATATGACAGAAAATGACAAAATTTGAATGGTTGTTAGAACTGTCAAAAAATATTCATGCTTAACCACATACATACATACACTTCGCAGTCAAAGTCGGCTGAGACCAAAGAGAGTTAACGTCATGATAACGTTTACTCTCTTTGGGCTGAGACCAAAGAGAGTTAACGTTATCTGAGTAGGAGAGTCTATTCCCCATAAGACAATGGTGACATTAATAGAAACAAATGAAAGATCATTTGTGAGTCATAGTGACGTATATGGACATGTCATGGCCACCATTCTCTCTGAACAGTGGCGGACAAGCGCACTCCGCACTCTGGTATCTGAGAGTTACAGGCTCTTGAATGTATATTGATCCATTCTGTATGTTACGTGGGCCACCTGTACTCATGTCCATGTACGTCACTATGACGGGTTAATGCTACAAGATTCCGATTGGCTAGAGCTTATTAGTACCTCCTACTCAGATAACGTTTACTCTCTTTGGGCTGAGACTACTTCAAGAACTTACAAACAGGGCCCATTTTAGACCCAACTCATAACTGCATTTAATCATAATCACATATTCAACCATGTCAACCATGACGACTGACGACACATATGCACCCGGGGCACTGACGTGAGATGCCTACGAAGCAACAGATGTTAAATGACGATGAAAGCAACGTGAAAAACGTTTGGTGAAAATCTAAACTGATTTTCATTTGAGTTGAAACTTGACGGACAGTTTACCTCGTACTGGATATAATCTTGGGAACTCTAAATATTTTGATGAAAAATTCAATTTCGGTAATCGCAACCAAAACATCGTAGAAAATCTCGCACGCGCTTTCATTTCCGAAAGTTTTGTTTATGGCGATGAGGAAGTTGTAAACAGTTGAATGATTTAGACGAATAGAACTGGGTGGCGAAAAATTAATGAATATACGCTGAGAAAAATATAAAAAATGCTTTCTTATTCTGAAATATCGAGGGTGGTGTAACTAGTGTTTATTATATACATAGTTGTTTAGGCAACTGTATTCCCACGACGAAAATATGGCCACATATTGGAATCAAAATTCGTTGCTTATCGATTTTTTTATCTCTCTCTAATAGCTTGAACAATAGCTCATTAGCCAGAATGCTCTGGAAAGCTCAGGTTCGAATGTGGCATGACTTTCTTGATTTGTTTTTAATTTCTGAATTCCGGACAAGCCGATAGATTCAAAGATTCGTAGTAAAATTGATCACCTCGGCAAATGAGACACGAGAGGTGAGATTTTGTTCTTGGCAATCCTTAAGGTAGATGTTCACGAGACCAAAATCTCACGAGAATTTAATCTCTTGAGAAATTTATCTCGGAAGAATGTTTACTAGATATGACATATTAAACATTTGAGTTTATGCGACATGTGAAACTTTGCTTTAATAAAACAAGGTGCCTATGGATGTGCTGTACACACAGTGTCTAAAATATAAACAACCAGAATATATGTAAATAATAAATAATGATAATATTGTTGTGGATAAAGGGATGGTAACGAAAAGGTATAGAAGACTTATTATTACTGTGTTATCAGGTCCCGTAAGTACAGTAAAAATAGTCTAAGAGCTGGCTATGTGAATTAAATGATAAGGTACAAGGAACATGTTTACATAAAAACCTTCCTTACCTTCTGACAAGTGTGTAGGCAGAAGTTAGTTCCGGCGCTATTTCTATTACACTCAAATCAACCACAAAACTTCTACAAGTCACCAAAATATATTGCCTCAGAACATTCACCCTCACAACCCCTCAAGACACAAAACAGCATTTTCACAGAGCATGACTTGCTCCGTAGCGGCCAAAGGCTGCTGAAAATTTATTTTAAACTGTCGAACTAAAGTATTATGCGTACATTTCAATTGTTCTATTATGATCAAATTACAGATCTTCCCCATAAGCGAATCTCAGGAAGGGATATACAACGGTATTTGACTTGAAACTATTTATTTTTGCATAGGGTATCGCAAAACATCGCGGAGCGACCTCTTCCTGCCCTTTACGGGGGCATACGGGGGTTTTCCCACGTTATCCTCGAAATACAGAATTAAATGCATTGTAAATTTTCAAGTATCAGAAGTATATACGAGCCACCTATAAGGAATCACATCGAAAAAAAAAAATAATCTGACAAGAGAACTCAATTCGGCAGCAATTTGAAAGGGCGAGATACATCGCAAATATCTGGACAAATGCACATTTAGCAGTTCCAACGGATCTCGATCTTACTGATTGTGCCTGGATAGATCAATCAATGAGCTACGTACGAATTTAAATGGTTTGATGGCCCCTCAACAGTTAAAGATGTTATACTAATATAAATAACGAAGAATCTGAATCTTGTCAATAAAATTCGAACAATTTTCTTACAACTTTACTGACCTAGACTTCGGGCAATAATTATAAGTAATTTCTATAGTTAAAACTATAAATATACAAAATTTCAGAGCTGCATTCAAAGATGTTATTTTGATTAAAACTTAATGCGTTTGACCAAATTCATCAAAATATATTCATTATCTATTAAGTATGGTACATCTCGAAATTAATGCTTTTCATTCTGTATTTCAAGGATAAAATGGGGAAATCTCCCGTACGCCCCGTGAAGAGGCACTAGGAGGTCACCTCGCGATGTTTTGCGATACCCTATGTAAAAATAAATCAATAAGTCAAATAAAGCTATATATCCCTTCCTGCGATTCGGTCATAAGAAAGATCTGTAATTTGATAATAATAGAACAATTAAAATTTGCGCATAATACTTTCGTTCGACAAATTTGAGCTATTTCCTGGGAAAAGTACGGCCGCTGCGGCGGAGCAAGTCATGCCCTGTGAAAATGTTGTTTTGTGTCTTGAGGGGTTGTGAGGATGAATGTTCTGAGGTAATATATTTTGGTGACTTGTAGAAGTTTTGTGGTTGATTTGAGTGTAATAGAAAAAAAAAGGAATATTTTCGTACCCAGCTCGGGATCGAACCCGAGTACTTGTACTTTGAAAGCGAGCGTTCATCCTCATGAGCTATCAGGCTTAGTTGAATTAATAAAGTGTTTGAAATTATCAAAGCGCCGGGCGGCGCTCTTGAAAACTCTTAGACCGCCCGCCACCGCTTTCAGCCCCAGGATTGTCTTCTGCCTGCATAGCTACACGCTTGTCAGCTAGTAAGGAAGGAATCTATGTAAAAATTTCCCTTGTACCTTATCATTTTTTATTTACGTAGCCAGCTCTCCGTCTAAAAGGTTTCGCAGAGAGGCAGGCCTACAGTTGTAACGGAGCATTTTTCCAAGCTCCGTTACTAAGAACGGCTAACCAAAAGTTTGAAGTAACTTTGGTACGTCCCTGCTATTTGGGGTTCAACAATAATTATGGTATGGCAACAAAATAACGCCTGTTTAGAAAATGAGTGTGAACAAAACCGAAAGAGAGTTCTAATACTTTTTGCACTGTACAAAAAGACTAAAATACCTACTTTTCTGACTGTTCTTACTATGATGGTAGATGGTAGAAGAAGGTGAATTTATATTAGTAAAAACGTAGTATGCTTTTTCATAAGGGGACAAAAAAATAACCTGCTTTTTGGTCCAGTTCTTATGTCAATCAGACAAAAAGAGGATCTTTCTTCATACGGTTTTTGTCCGATATTTCTTTTAAATCCGGTGGATATGAAAGCCAAGATTTAATTAGGATCGCTCTCTTTCCTTCCGAGTTGAGCACAAGCTCTGTTACTTTCCTTTCGGGAGCGAGCGCTTTTGGCTTCCGTTCCGAGAACAAATTTGTTATTCTCCAGAACAAGTGATTGAAATCGTTCTGCGAGTCAAAGAAAATAGTTTTCCATAAAGTATAAGCATTCATGCAAAAGTTTGATTTGAGTAGTGAGGTAACCGTAAGTAGAACATTGGGTTTAAACCTTTGATAGCCTGTTGATTTGATTGGGTCATTAAGACACATGGATGCCCGTATTGCCCTGTTGTATATATTTTTCCCCACTGTGTTTGAAAACCGTTTGAGTTCATCAGGTTGGCGAAACGCCTGATTGATTTTATTGCGTGCATTGTAATTATTTCATAAAAAGTACGATTCAGCTGTGCAGAATCGCACAAGTGTTAAATATCCCGTCCCGGAATTTAACGATAAATCAAGTTATGCATTATTTGTTATTTCGGATTGATTTATGTCGTGTGGTATTTTTGTTTAACAAATAATATATATTAATAATTCCTATCACTACGATAGCAGGCTGTCTCTCCAATTGGCCGTCTTAACTTCATTTATTTTGTATTAATTGACAATCCTACCGTACTCGGAGGATTGCCACCGGCATTTGTTTCATTTCTGACTCTGGCAGGTATTTAGAGTTTAAAAGAATTCATAGCGTCCTGGTACTCGATTGAAATAAATAGTGAATTTGACATTTTGCATCTATTTTGCTGCTGTGGAATTTCAATATCCTATAGCACGAGATCGTTGAACCATTCAAACTCATATTACCTCGAGTTACGATCTCAGGTTCCGTCGAGGGTCACAATATGTCAGATTTTCTAGCTGCTCAAGTTGTGAAGCATGGCCGAACGAGAGCAGTCAGCGCGTTTATAAATTAGATCTCAAGTTAACAAAATTTTGTTGTTTCCCTCAAGGTACTTGCAGAGTAAAGCTTTTGATCTTAAATTGGTGAGACTAATATACAGATATTAGGGCTTTTTGATTTAGGATGAAGTTACTGAAGGTGGTTTCATAAGATACTCGAATTTTCTATATTACAGTAATTATGAATCTAGCAAGTAATACACGTTGATGTCTCGTACGCAGAATCCTAGCCATGCTTAGATTGTAAAAAAATAGGAAAATCGGTCTCTTGGGTGACAAAGTAAGATGAAATGACATATCTCACAAAGATTTTAGTTTATGTCCATTGTTGGAACTTATAAACTGATCAATTTCGGTTCAGCTGTTCGATTTATTGCACAAAATATATTGTTGAAGTTCTCATAATCTTGTGTAATAAATTCAAACTGTTGTTGGAATAAACCACTATAAAATCTGGCGCCCGAGGGTAAAAGTCGAATTTCAAAATAGTTTGAAGAAGTGTCTTGGCGTCATAAAGAACGTAACGATTCTAGGCATAATAGTTATTATTCCCAAACCTAGAAAATCGCTTTACACAATACCACTAATAGTTTCATTTTTTGAAAATATGAACAGGATGTTCATAAAATCAGATGTGGAATGTTTCCCTTTTCAACCACTAATAGTATTCGCTGAATTGATAACTACGGATACTATTGAAATGTGGAAACGACAATCAATTATTATTGTTATTTCGTGATCTTGATGTAATATTTAGTCTACGTGTGCAAGACTGTTTGGGCGAAAAGGTAAGACATATAATAACTATAACGGCATGCGTTGTTTGCCTGATGTATCTTTCATCGTATCGTTAATCAATTAGATGAAAGTAGGGTTAGGTTTCATAAGTAATAAAAATAATGCTTACAAACGTGTGGGTTGCCCAAATTGGATACGGTCCACGTTTGACTAAAAATAATGATCTGAACTGTTTCAGGAAAAGAGGAAAGTGGGAGGAAAATGATATGCGACTCGCAATAAACGCCTTAAGAATGGCGTTAAACGATTGTGTCAGGCTTCACAACGTACCAAAGGCTACTATAAGCAGACATATGAGAAATCAAAATGAAGTAGCTAATGCTGTCGTCAAAAAATTTGGAGCAGATACCACTTTTTCGAATGAAACAGGAACTGAGTTAGTTACTCACATCTTAAATATGAAAGAGCTTATGTTTGATTCAACCGTATTTGACATAAGGAAACTTGCCTATGACCTTGCTCAAAAAAACGGTTTGGCGCATAGTTTTAATAAAGAGACCCAACTTGCAGGAAAAAAGTGGTATTATGGATTTATGGAGCAGCACCCAACTCTCACTCTACGATAGCCTGAATCGATATCAATTGCAAGGGCCAAAGGGTTTTATAAATAAAATGTTTACCACTTTTTCGACATGCTGAAGAAGATTGTTGAAGAGAATAATCTGAATGCTACAAAAATTTTCAATATCGATGGAAGTGGATTCTCATTTGTTCAGATGAAGTCCCAAAAAATCCTTGGTCAGAAGGGAAAAAGGCAAATAGGCGCTGTTGCAAGTAGAGAAAGAGATGTTAATATAATGTTAATACAACAACTGTAGCGTAGTAGCATATTCGCAGCTGCAGGGGTCTTATCAATGAGCACGTGATGAGACGATAGATATGCCGTCCTTCGGAGGGGACGTTAAGATTGCGGTCCCGAGTTCATAGATGTTGAGCTCTGAAACAACAGAGGATTCGGCAAAATTTCCGGTTGGGAGGAGTGTGCTCACCGGCGTCGGTGTTTAGCCTTGGTAGCAGGAATATGCAGGAAAAAAATGATCTCATTATGACATATTTAGTGAGTTACCATATATTTATTAACTACGAATATTGATAACTGGCCATAAGAGCAATGCCATGAAAGTGAAGTCGGTTATATGTCTTTCCTTGTCATATTGGCAGCGCGTAGTTACCGCAACCGAACATCATCCAATAGATGTCACGCATCCATTTTTGCGCATGCGCATCAATTCAATGTTGCCGGTTAGTCCGAGCGATGGTCATGCTTCATTTGTTTATTTGGCTTCACATTTGTTGTCTCAATTATCAATATTGGTACTTAATACATAGTTAGTGCATCTGGCCAGTATATACCACCAATGATTATCTTCAAGAGGATGAGGATGGCTCCTGAATTGGAAGTAGGCGCACCTGCGGGAAGTCTTGTCGTAATATCCAAGTCAGGTTACATAAACTCTGACCTCTTTAATAAATGGCTTCTACATTTCATCAAAGTGGTGAAACCCACTGAAGTCAATGAGGTTCTTCTATTACTTGACGGGCACACAACTCATAGCAAAAACAAAGATGCCTTACTTTCAGCCCGCGAGCACGGAGAAATATCATTACAACTTCCTGGGCACCAACACACCGTTTGCTACCTCTTGACGTGTCTTTCTTCAAGCCCTTGGAAACATATTATACCCAAGCAATACAAAAATGGCTGATAAGCAATCCTGGACTAAAGCTATCAGTAACCGAACTCCTGGAGGCTGGCGTGCGTGTCTTCAGACTGCAATAAACGGATTTAGAGCTGCGGGTATTTGCCCGGTAGACAGCGAGCACCATTTTGCTGCTTCTACCAACCTAAATCGACAGCCACTTCATGTTGCTGGCGATTCAGAGGGATTTCAGTCTGAGAACCAAAAATCACCAGAACCTACGACAATGAATAGAAACCAGCGAGCCATTTAGCAAGAGAGATATCACCAAATGATGGCCAGGAACCATCCACTTCTGGGATAAGCCGATAATCTAAATGTTGCCAGAAATTGAAGCTGGATATATCGATTCAAGATCTGTCTCCCGTCCCAATACCCACGGAAAACTCAAGCTTAACGAAGCTGCCCAACAAGCTGCTGAAATAACCAGCACCCCATACAAAAACATCTTGGGTTCAGTCAAAGAGAAAACTCAGAAACATACCGATGGTAAAGGTAGAAAAGGTGAAAAAACGCAAAATAATCATAGCACCAAGAAAAATGGCCCAAAAGAAGACAGACCTTTGAACTTGAAGATAGATGGTATTGCCAAATATGCAAAGTAGAACAAAAAGATATGATTCATTGCATGAAATGTCATGAGTGGGCGGCCCTTCGAAATATATTATTTTGTTTGGTGTTTAGTCAATGACAGCTTAGTTGACTTTTCTTTGTTTCATAACTTGAAAGAATGCTTATTACATTTTTTCATATAAATGTTGACTTTTTATTTACTTCTATATTCTGCTGTATTTTCAGATACTTACGATTTATGTATGATTCGAATTTTTGTTTTATTGTTTGTTCTTTGTACAGGGTGATTCAAAAGTACTTTGACAAACTTCAGGGTGATTCCTCACAGTATTCTAATATGAATTTTCCAAATAAATATATGTACGTTCGTTCGTTCGTGCTTCGTTTCCAAGATACAGGGTGTTGAGGTTTTATTTTTATTTTCGTTTTTTTTTAAACAACTTTTGAAATATTGACCTTAATTAAACGAAAATTGGTATTGGGAGGTTTTTTGAGGTGTCGATTTCGAACCTGATATTATTGTTGCTCTTACTCGTGGGGGGTGCCACCTACACGTCTTTCTCTTTTTTGAAGATTCATAACTTTTTTGAGCGTACTTCTAGCACATTTTTCAGTAAAAAAATCAATTCCCCTATCATATCTACGTAGAAAAGCTACCTTTGTTACAAGTTGCTATAAGCAACCGTTTTCTAGATATTTGAAGTCGATTATTTGATAATCGATGCGTATTGAAGTATATTTTTTGTTTTGTTAAAGTTTCTGTAAGATTTAAAACACTAATTTTGAAAAAATGGATTATTTAAACAATAATGCTTATTTAGCCGATATTCATTTCTTTTATGGCCTTGCGGATAGCAATGCGCGCGAAGCAAGACGCATTCGCCAGGAGCGATTCCCTAATCGAGTACTGCCTTCAGCTCCAACATTTACCAGTCTCCACCGTAGTTTGGCAGAAACAGGTAGCTTGAAGAAGGCAGCTGATATTATTGGAAGACCACGAGCAGTCCGAACCCCAAAACTGGAATAAGCTGTTTTGAACGCTCTCGAGGAGAATCCAGAAACAAGTACAAGAATAATTGCTGAAGCTCTCAATTCTACTCAGTCCACAGTTCGGAGAATTATCAACAATTTTATCCATACCATATTCAAAGGGTACAAGCTCTTTTGCCACGAGATTTTCCCCAGCGCATTACTATGTGTCAGTGGTTTTTGGGAAAATTGGCTGGAAATCCTCAATTTTTAAGATATGTACTCTTCACGGACGAGGCAAACTTCTCCCGAAATGCTATTACAAACTTTCATAACAACCATGTTTGGGCTCTGGAAAATCCGCACGCAGTTAGTGAAAGACATTATCAGTATCAATTTTCTGTAAATGTATGGGCGGCAATAATTGATAATTACTTGATAGGTCCTTTCTTTCTTCCGTTCCGACTGAATGGCACAACTTACAGAGATTTTTTAGAAAATGAATTGCCGGGACTATTTCAGAATGTACCATTAGAAATTCGTATCCGCATGTGGTTAATGCAAGATGGGGCTCCGGCCCATTTTAGCGTTGTAGCCAGGGAAATCATTAACACTGTCTACCCAAATCGATGGATCGGTAGGGGTGTAGAAGAACCTAACCAGGCGTGGGCACCAAGGTCCCCAGATCTAAACCCACTAGATTTTTATTTTTGGGGATATCTGAAGTCACTAGTTTATAAAACTCCAGTAGCAAACGAGGAAGATCTAAGAAACCTAATAATAGACGCCTGTGAAACAATAAGAAACACACCAATAATTTTTAAGTGGGTACGAGATTCAATGACTAGAAGACTGAATGCCTGTATCTTCGTTGAAGGTGGACAATTTGAACAATTTATTTGAATACAATTTAGTTTCCTTTATTTTATTCTACATATTCAAAATTTCTTGAAATAAAATGTTGATATTTCTTGCAAATTTTATTAAAACAAATACTGATTTTGCACCCTTGATGCAAAAATAACTATTTCAAACGAGTAAAAATAAATAGAATAGGTGGCGCCCCCTACAAAAAAACAAAACTACTTACGTAAACGTCAAATTCATTTCCTAAGCATTCTTGTGAAAAATGCAAAATAATGGTAATAACTTCAACACGCATCGATTATCGAATAATCGACTTAAAATTTTCAAGTCCAAATATCTAGAAAACGGCTGCTTATAACGACTTGTAACAAGGGTAGCTTTTTTGCGTAGATATGATAAGGGAATCGATTTTTTTACTGAAAAGTGTGCTAGAAGTACGTTCAAAAAAGTTATGAATCTTCAAAAAAGATAAAGACGTGTAGGTGGCGCCCCCTACGAGTAAGAGCAATAATAACATCAGGTTGGAATTTGATACCTCAAAAAATTTCTCAATACCAATTTTCGTTTAATTAAGGTGAGTATTTCGAAAGTTATTTAAAAAAAACGAAAATAAAAATAAAACGTTTACACCTCGTATCTTGGAAACGAAGCGTTTCCAGACATATATTTATTTATTAGAATATTGTGAGGAATCACCTCCTGGAGTTTGTCAAAGTACTTTTGAATCACCCCTTCAGTCAGTCCCTTAAATTGGACCAGTTGCAGGGTATTGGTAAAACGCTTTTGCAAAATTTCCAATGCTAATTTTTGAATATATTTCATGATAAATACTTCCGAGATCGATAGATGTTTCCATTCCTACGCTGAAAATCAAAGTAAACTATAAAATATTCCTAAAATTCAGGAAAAACTAAAAAGTAGTTCAATTTAGGCAACCTATCTCGGGCCTATTTCCACAATGAAACTAACTTTTTCATGAGATTTTCATTTCACGAAACAGAGAAACAGAGTTTATTTGCATGTGCAGCATCTGGGTTTGCTATTGCACTGCTTATATAGTCCATTCAAAAAAGTTACATTTGAACCTGTATGAAATAAGATGTAACTATTTTTTATATTCTCATGAAATATGCCTAAAATCATGTATCAAAGAATTCCTAATGAAGATGGGGTGAGTTAGCCGCATGACAGCAGTTTAGGGTTTTAGTTTCACCTGTCCCGGTGTGTCTGAAATCAAATCTTGCAAGTTAAATTTGACCCACTTCTAATTGCCCATTAATGTGAAATTTGGCAGGTGTTTTGTTAGAGAAAAAACCAAAATGGCGACTTAAAATGGCGGACGAGATTTGTGTTTATGGTCCGATTCGACTCAAAATTGGTATGTGAGGGTTTTCGGGGTCGAATTATGAATTTTTTTGGCAAAATTCATGAAATCTGAATTGCGGCTCCAAGATGGCCGACGATCTCTGTGATTATGGTCCATTTCTATTCAAAATTGGTTTGTGGAGGTTTTCGGGGTCAGAGATTATGAATTTATTGTCATAATTCATAAATTTATTTTGGCGGCTTCCAGATGGTGGACAAGTTTTGTGATAATGGACCGTTTTGATTCAAAATTGGTATGTCGGGGCTTTTGGGGTCGGAGATTGAGAATTTAGTCGAAAATTGTTGTTTTTTTGTCAGAATTCATAAATTAAAGATGGCAGCTCCAGGATGGCGGACGAGTTAATCTTCAGATGGTCTCCTCAGAACTTACAGGAAAAAGGCCTCATAATGACAATACATTAACAAAAATGCATAGATTGAGGCGTACCTACTTACTAAAAAGCACAAAATAAAATAAATAATAACAAAAACCTTTTTAACGACAAGCTTTTATTTAAATGCGCTAAAAGGTAAAAAATGTGAAAACCATCAAATTATAGATAGTGACACCTATAATCTGTGTGGTGAAGCTTAGACCTGTTATCGTGGAATTTTAATGACACGAAATTTCGTGCACATTAATAGGTAACCAACAGATGTCAGCATAGGCCAATCCACGACACCGATAGTCGTACTCCTAGTGCGTTCTGAGTAACGCAAAACAAATAACGATAATAAGAGAAATTTGTTACTAATCCAAGAGAGCCCACCATCCGCCTACAGCCTGTTTCATGGTTGCCCAATCATCAGGACGGCTTGTGGTCTCTTTCAAATTCGTATCAAATATCTCGTAGTGCTAATACCTATCGGAAAGTACAAAAATGTGAAAAGCATCAAATTATAGATAGTGACACCTATAATCTGTGCGGTGAAGCTTAGACCTGTTATCGTGGAATTTTAATGACACGAAATTTCGTGCACATTAATAGGTCACCAACAGATGTCAGCATAGGCCAATCCACGACACCAATAGTCGTACTGAGTAACGCAAAACAAATAACGAGAATAAGATGAATTTTGTTACGAATCCAAGAGAGCCCACCATCCACCTACAGCCTGTTTCATGGTTTCCCCATCATCAGGACGGCTTGTGGTCTCTTTCAAACTCGTATCAAATATCACGTAGTGCTAATACCTATCGGCAAGTACATTTTTGTACTTGCCGATTCTAGGTAAAAAATAATTGCTTCGGATGTGCAACGTGGGTTATTCCGTAACTTGAAGATTCAAAAGCTTGTCGCTTTTATATTCGAACTGAAAACTTTGCGCGACAAGCTCTTGAATCTATTACTCACGGAATAACCTACGTCGCACATCTAAAGCAATTATTTTTTACTTTTTAGCGCATTTGAATAAAAGGGTAGAACGGGAATTATATCCGTAACTTGCTTAATCTACAGTAAAACAAATTAAACAAAAGAAAATTATTCAATTGATCTGGTCATTAAGTAAATATTGATAAAGTAATGAATATAATTAAACAAGTTGCAATTAATAAGGGTTATAGTTCGAACCTGATGGATAATATTCAAAACGAAAAACATAACTTTAAATTTATTACATATTTCGGCCATCCTACGGAAAAAATTCCTCTTTCTTTCATAAAAGTTATGTAAAAAATAGTTTAAAAAATTTAAAAAACACGCTACAATAGCAATAAGAACTAAAAAGTTGAAAATAATAAAAATAAAGTCATTGACCAAGAAAATGTATTTATGTAAAAAAGCGCATAATGATATTAAGATATCAGCACCCCACGCTTTTTTAGCATAAGAGAAACTTTTTTGGTCAATCACTTTATTCTTATTTTTTCAACTTTTTGGTCCTTATTGCTATACAGGGTGATTCAAAAGTACTTTGACAAACTTCAGGAGGTGATTCCTCACAATAAATAAACCGACGATAATTGGTTCAATATTTCACTAGCCACGTACCCCTGATCGAGATTGACATTTCGTTGAAATTTTTATTAATGCCTCTGACTTTAGTGTGGAATATTGAGAAATTTGTTCTATGGATGTTTTTAGGCTCTTCATCAATATCATTATTTGTATAGTGTCAAGTTTTTTATACTCGAAATCTCTTATAGATTGGTCCATTTTGCTGTATGCACATACACACACGCATTAATAAAATAATAACAGTTGTTTATAATTACTTCATTGTGGGATCTGGTTGTTTTCCTTGTACTGGCTGCAGCCCTTTGTGGAATTTTTACTAGAGGAAAAACAAAATGGCGGCTCCAATATGGCGGACGAGTTTTGTGATTATAGTTCGATTCTATTAAAAATTGGTATGTGGGGATTTTCGAAGACAGAGATTACGAATTTTTTGTCGAAATTCATGAATTTAAGATGGCGGCTCTAAGATGGCGACGTGTTCAGTTATTATGGCCCGATTCCATTTTAAGACAAGCTTTCATGCAAATGCAATAGAAAGGAAAAAATAATTTCTTCAATTGTTTGACCTAGGTTATTATGTGAGTAGCAGATTCAAAAGCTTGCCGCGAATATTAAATAGATATTCTTGCGCGACAAGATTTTGAATCTGCTACTCAGAGAATAACCTAGGTCAAACAATTAGAGAAGTATGTTTTTCCTTTTTAGTGCATATGTATAAAAGCTTGTCTTATTTTTTATCATTTTAATTTATAGTACTTTTTATAGTATCTTGGATTATTTCTATTTCTCTTGGTATAGGTTTTTCGTCCAATCCTATTTTTTTTGTTAGGATATCTTATTTTTGTTTGGCACTAATCATCCTAAGTTTCCCTTCATTTACTTCATCTTAGATATTTTCTTTCTTTCGAAACTGTATAGTTCTTTCTTCAATTATGAGGTTATTTCTCTTGCTTTTTCAGATTAATTCGCAGTCTGGTGAAATCATTGAATGTTTAGTATTCTGTAACAAAAATTCCAGCACCCTTGAGCTTACTCACTTTCGCCAATTTAATTTAATTGCACCAGAAAAGGGCAGGCTTTGTTTTCATTTTTCTTTTCAATACGATGAAAATCGTGTTAAGTTATTGAAGTTTGCTTTTATTTATATCACATCAGGTTTCTGTTTGATGAAATTATGGAGGGTAATATCATAAGTGCTGAGGGTTTTATCGCTCAAGTTTTTTAAATTTTCAAGAAAGCCTTTTACTGGAGTGCGATTTGCGGTCTAATTATCTGATCAAACCAAGAAAGCGAAGTTTGAGTGGTTTAATCTTTGATAATAAGGGTGCAAATTGCACGAGTTAAATTTCCTAGAGGCAAACAAACAAAAAAATAAATACAGTCCTCTAGCACATATGATATTTAATGAGAATATTTCCTGAATCATATTTGAAACTGAATAAAACTATCAGAATTCAGAATTTTCAACGTGGAAAGTTACAACAACTCGTTCCAAAATCGAAGGAATCGTTTTACAGATGTATTCATTCATAATTATTATTCACTGCCCTTGAACTCACTCAAAAACTGAAAATATATATAAATGAGCTACAAAAATCGCGTGACAGTCTCAACATCAAAATCAGTCTGGTTACCTAACCACTACTCCACCACAACCTTTCGTGACATTCTGAATAACTGCAATTGAATTATTCGCCGCCTTACTTGACAATCCATGGCTCATTTAACGAGCTGAAAAAGGTATATTTCAATTCCAATATCAAATCACTGGGTGTAGTGAGCTCAAAATCCCTTATATAATCAATTTTGCATTTCCTGTTTCCTTATAGGAATTAAATGCGTTGACATATAATTTTGACAAGACCTAGTGTGGTTTTATCGCAAAACAATCGCGAATGTACTGTCGTTTTATCAGTATAAACAGCGAGAAGACATTTATCATTATAAAACTGATCTAATTGATTCTCTGTTTGAAATATCGGCCATTTGATTGGTTCAAAAATAATATGGGAAATAGTCTCCTATAATTTTTTTTACGTCATCAACTTCGAAAGTTATTAGTTGTTTTCCTCGACCGTTCGGTGAAATTTTGTTGAATAGGCCTGAGATTTTCAAAAAGTTCATCAGACTCCTAACTGCTCCTTTTTCATTAGCCCAGGGGTTAATTTCAGTGGGAACGCAAGGGAACGGTGTTCCCTTACCTCCCAAGAGTGCCGGAACGCAAGGGAACGCACGTAACTCTGACACTACAAATTTAAAAAAATTGTAAGTAGGATCAATTTTAGGCTTTGCTCGCGAGCGGCTCGTGAACAGATAATAAGCGCCCTAACAAGCGATTGTGATGCACCGAATCAGGGAGGGAGGTCAGTCATCTCGTCCGCGCCACACAATAACAAAACAGTACCCTCCGCCTACCGGCCTACCCCCTCCATTCCTTCACCGCGCCACCACCACCGCACACACATCACAGTGGCAGTGGCAACACTGATCACAGCATAGGTTACTAGAGAGGGTGGTTTATAAGAAAAATGAGCGTTGCTAGAGCTCGTCCAGTATTGAAACGACCGTTTGGTAGGTAGAGAACGGGAAAACACGAGTGGACACGATTTGCTGTGCTACGACGAATCTTCTTGGCAGGCAGCGCTTGAAATGTTAGGTTTGTTTGCTTAATAAATAGGTAGTGAAGTTATTTATTCAACTTTGCAATAGTTTACTCGTTACCTTGCCAAAATGTCTAGTGGTAAGTACTATTCAGTAGCGGAAAAAGAAATAGGAGTGTTAGGAAAGTTATAGGAGTGTAAGTTCTCTACGTCTCGTGAATCGCCTATACCAAATAATTTGGTACGCCTATGGAATTTCTATTAATAGCCACAGTTAGACAATGGTTCGAGAATCTTCGAGAAAAATTGGTTGTTAGGTAGGGGAAGGCCAAAGTGGTCGTTTCAATACTGGATTAGCTCTACACTTAAATGTAGCGTTCCTACACTTAAATGTTTAGAAATTAAGCACTGCATTAGCCAAAATATCTGCATTTGTTGCCTTCAGGTTAGACTGCCTCCAGTGTATATCGGAAGCACCACTTTCATCTAGGATGTGCTACACTGTTCCAGACATTTTGCATGTTTTGCATTTCTGGTCGTGTGGGTGTATGGGACCATCTTCTTGGTACTGTGAGTTGGCTGCTTTTCTAGCAGCCATGTCAACTGATTCATTTTCCCTTATTCCACAGTGGCCTGGTATCCATAAAAATGCTATGTTTTCGCCTGCTTTTCTGGTAAGGTGGAAAATGCGATGATATTGGTGACTAGAGGATCGAATGTGAATTTATTTTGCATGGCGTTCAAGGAATTCATGGCGTTCAAGGAATTCAGGGATTCAGTGAATACCAGAAAGTGCTTGCTATTATTATTGTTATTGGCATAGTTAGAGCTCAATCCCTATCAAACAATTGTACAAAAAATTACGCTTTTTGGAATCCACGACTACCAATAAATAAATAATTATGTTCAGTTGTATATAAAGTAATCCTTCCATTTGAAAAACTTTGTCGTGAGCCGCTGAACTATGTGAAAGTATCTCGGTGTAGAAAATTGATGACATTTTTCAAAGCCACAAGCACACAGACTTTATTATGAGTAATTAAGCGAACCTAACTGAGCGCGAGTATTGAGTTAGTTACTGGCATTGCTCAATTAGTGCGATATTACGAAATTTTATGACTTTAGTTGGCACAATTGGTTTTTCAATTGGTACCGGTGTTAAAAATTAATTTCCTGACGCCTTGAACTCGTGATTATCGGTTCATTTTTGTTTTTGTTTACGTGATGAAGTGCACAATACCTTGATCTCATAGCTTCACAAAGAAGTAAATATATGAATAGTACTGTATGGAATGTCAAATGATGTCATAGTCCCGTAAAAAAAACTATAAAGATTTGATGTTGCTAGTTCATTATTGTAGGTAATTGATGTCTCTCTAAATAAGTCACGAACCCAGAATGCCATGAATCATTCTATTTTTAAGTCGCATCGTATACTTTATATCCGGTGTATTCCCAAATATTGAGTGATGATTCGATCTCATACATGAATGACGCTTATATATATATATATATATATATATATATATATATATATATACTTATTGGAAAGTGTTTTTTTACCAACAATGGATTTATTTTTCGTCTTCTTAATTATTCATAGCTATTTTCAGCTACCTCAATTTTTTTTTTTCGATCTATCATTACTTTACCATCTCAATCTTATTTAATTCTAGAAGGCATCCATTAGTTGATTTCAGGGATCTTTAGTAGTGTGGTTAAAGTATTACGATGTTACGAGTTCTGAAAAAGTTCATCATAAAAATATCACGCTAATGGTCCATCAAGTTTATTATCCACTAGAAATCGGTAAATAAATCGTATACATTTATTTGTGAATTTTGACAAGGTGTTTACGAATATATCCTCGTCCAAGAAAATTTCCGTAGATCAGCCATACCGGTCCATTACCTCTGGTGTAGGTCGAGTGCGAGGTTGACTCAAACTCAAAGGGTTCCCGACTATGTAGTAACAGAAGGCAGACAGCCTATAATAATCCCAGGTAAGGAGACTGGGAAGTAATCAGAACTATATGTACATCCCAATGGTTGATGTGGGCAATCAACTCTTTCCAACCATATAAGTATAGTGTTTATAATGTCAATTGAATATATATGGGATATAACAAAGTGGACGCTTAAATCAGTATTTATTTTGAGAAAAGTTGTCAGCCAATCTTAACCAGCTAAACTCCTTTTTAAGTGTTTTTACAAGCTTATATATTTAACTCGCTTCGTTCGTATGTCATTCTTTCCGGTTCAAAATTTGTAATCCATTTTTGGAGCACTTGCCGACATCCGATTGTGCTGAAATTTGGCAGGTGTCCATAATTCCGGTGACAATGCATTAGGAAATTTTTGTTAGAGAAAAAACAAAATGGCGGCTCTAAGATGGAGGACAGTTTTGTGATTATGGTACGATTCGATTCAAAATTGGTATGTGGGGGTTTTCGGGGTCGGAGATTATGCATGTTTTGTCAAAATTCATAAATTTAAGATGACGGCTCTAAAATGGCGAAGGAGTTTTTGATTATGGTCCGATTCTATTCAAAATTTGTATGTGTTTTCGGAGTCGGAGATAATGAATTTTCTGTCAAAATTTATGAAATTGAAATAGCGGCTCATGGAACTTTTGTTATAGAAAAAAACAAAATGGCGCTCCAAGATGGCTGACGAGATTTAGGTTTATGGTCCGATTTGATTCAAAATTGATATGAGGGGGTTTTCAGGGTCGAAAATTATGTTTTTTTTTCAAAATTCATAAAATCAAAATGGCGGCTTCAAGATGGCCGATGATCACTGGGTTTATGGTCCGATTCTATTCAAAATTGGGGGGGTTTTTTATTGATTTTTAGTTAAAATTCATAAATTGAAGATAGCAACTTCAAGATAGCGGATGAGTTAACCTTTAGATGGTCTCCTCATTGAAGGAATAGATAGCTCAGAACTTACAGGGAAAAGGCCTCATAATAACGATGCTTTAACAAAAATGCATAGATTAGGGCGTACTTAAGTACTAAAAAGCACAAAATAAAATAATTGATAAAAACACTTTTTAAAGACAAGCTTTTATTCAAATGCACTAAAAAGTAAAAAATTATTGCTTTGGATGTGTGACGTAGGTTATTCCATGTATTCGAACTGAAAACTTTGCTCGACAAGCTTTTGAATCTATAACTCACGTAATAATCTACGTCACACATCCAAAGCAATTATTTTTTACTTTTTAGTGCATTCGAATACAAGCTTGTCTTTAAATAGGTTTATTATTAATTATTTTTAATATTCATTTGTTCAGCTGAAACCCATGTCTGTAACTGTTTTCCTTGTGGCTTCAAAACCAGTTTTTTGCAATTTAATTAGATATATTTCAATGTTTTCTTCATTTTTACTCCCAAGCAAGGGTACAACTCGGTCCTAAACTCAACTCATTAAATGCATTTTGTAGTATTCTTGAAAGTAACATAGGTTGAGGGATGCCGTGATCCAACAAACATTTGCAAAGTAACCTTGTACGATGTAATCCAATGTTCGTCAGGGCATTAGCCAGGGGAGTAGTTTTTGTCTGATGGATATTCGACTCGACATACACTTATTGTACTTATAGGTAGTAGTAGACAGCAGTCTTGGGGAATAATACATTTTTCATGGTGTACTATGTGTCAGATATTTGTCGCAAAGCATGTTTATTTTTATATTTTTGTAACAAAACGCCTAGTGTCTATTTTGAACAAAAATATTCAACTAAAACTACGACAAAATTTGCGGATACATGAACACATATTGGGTCTGTCTTATATCCAGTTGGTCCCTACTTTTTCACGAAATGTTATTTCAAATACCCTTCGTAGAAAATGGGATCAGCGGCAAAGCCTCGTGATATGGCATCTCTAATCGGAGACAATTAGTACGATTGAAATCGGAAGCATAGTACAGATCATAAATTTACGTTTAATTTCGACTACTTCACCGCAATTCAATTACTAAAAGTTAACTTTTGATTACCCTTCCTTTCTGGAATTTTGGTAGTTATATTAGGAACCTAAGCCACAGAATAATTCATTGAACTGGGCTAATGAAGTCAGTTTCAAAGCTCAACAATTTTTTTTTTGTATAAATGAATGAGAGAGAATATGAAAGAATCATGAGCGAAAAGTTATAGTTCTCAAAAAATGTAATAAGTCTCTTAGAAATTGAGTTCTTCCAGTCTATCGATGGTCCTGAGACTTCAAAGTCAGTAAGGAAAATATTGTGGTATTTCTAATAGAACTATTTTATCGCATTTCTCGAATCCACGCAAGTTGTTTAAGAATTCATTGAGAAAATGTATGTATCACAAAGAAATAAGAACCATCATTGCGATTCATAATGCCACTTATGCATTAGCTAATTCTTCGTAAACTTAGATCGTAATCTAAGCTGAACATGACCTTACTAGGGAGCCTTCCAGTTTTTTGTATTCCACCCAAAAAAAAAGTTACATTTATCGGGCAATATTTCCCTTTTTTTATACGCCCTTCATTAGTTTCACCTGTATGTATGTAGGTAACCACTTCCAGACGTCCGAATTATTTGAAATTTTGCGCACGTATCAATAACCGATGACAATACAATAATTTCAGCTGCTATGACCTGGTATTCTCACCAAGATCGTCAGGAAAGAATTATTTTTATTTCAAAGATATGGCGAATGCACTAGCCGTTCTCAGCACATTCGCCAAAATTTCGTAATAACTTCCATCTCAACTGGATGAATGAATCGAAGAGTTTTTTCCCCATAGCACAGTGGTCCCCATGACCAAAACACGGAACTAATTATTTTTTTTGCTCAATCGCCTCTTTGACTGTAAAAAAAATTCAAAACTATTTTTGTCACAAAAGGGTAGTTTTTGGTAGGGGGTGGGTGGTTGAAAAAAAAACAGTTATGAGTTTTTTTTTTCGCGGAATTGCTCTGAAGGCTGAACGAGAACCATGGTAAAAATTAAAAAGAAAAAACTTGTCACAAAGGGGTGGTTTTTAAAATTTCAAAGAAAAAATCAGATTCGCACCTTTTTTCCGCAAAATTGCTTCTGAGACTGACGAAAATCATGGAAAAAATATTTTAAAAATATTGGCACAAAGGGGTGGTTTTTAGAAGTGGTAGTTCAATCAGATTCGAGTCTTTTTTTCGCGCGCTGAATTGCTTCTAAAGCTAACGAGAATCATGAGAAAAATATTAAAAAAACGTGTCACAAAGGGGTGGTTAAACAATAAAATCAGATTCAAGCCTTCTTTTTACTGAATTGTTTTCAAAGCTCACGAGAACGATAGGAAAATTTGTCGCAAAGGGGTTGGTTTCAAGAGGGGTAACTTTGGTATTAGATCAAATGTTTTAAATTATGACTTTTTGAATGTTTAACTTTAATTAGCAAAATCAGTACAGAAAATCTTTTTTTCTTCTAAATCCCAACGTTTCTGATATCTTTTTTCTGAATTCCAACGTTTTTGAGTTCTTTTTCTTCTGACTCGCAACGTTTTTGAGATCCTACCGACTGCGTCAATTTATTGTATCACTTGTAACGATTCTGATCTCTGAAAATTACTACATTTCAATTGAAATATAACTCATCCGAAGTATGAATAACTTGGATAACGATGTCATAACCCCATAAGTACAGAAAAACTTTCAAACATAAGAAACAAGTTATTAATAAATATGAACTCTATGGCCAGAAAACATCATTCACTGGGAATGAAAATAAATTTTGAAATCAAATACTCGACCAAACTGATAAACAAGAGCACGTTAAAAATAGCTAAACACCTGCAAGCCCCGGAATGCATATAAAAATCACCCTTTTAACAACGGAGCTATTAACAACTCATCACCCTCCGAGTTACGCATATCTAAGGAATTCCATTAGTAAACAAAGAAACTATGAATTATAGGTTTTGACAGCTCATTAAGTGAAATACGATCACGAAATAGATAAATCATTCATTGTTCTACATTCTTTCGGCTACCGTAACGAGCCATTAATTACTGAGATTTATTATGACAAGTAGAGAATAACTAACGTTAAGAATGTGGCCCCGCGAGCCAACAAAGAACAATACATGGAAGGGAAAATCATATAAAACGCGACCACGCGAACAAACAATAATGATTCGGTAAACAGAAGTCGTCCAAGTAACATGTCCTCTCAGAGGTGTTTAAACTTTCATTCGATTAACCTGTAGTGCAGAAAGAGGAGAAGTGCTCAAATAGTAATCATATAACAATAAAACATATAGAAGTGCGGTAGCTATCAACCAAGTAACAACTCTTGACTAGACAGTCATCAGTCATGAGTTTATTGGCAAGTAATCATCTTGCAGTGAAATTGCGAAGTTATTAAAAAAGAGAATTCCAATCAAGTCAAACCGGAACTGCACGAGTAATGACTTCACAAAGTGAATACACAGTTAAACAGTATTTACCATTATTAACTATTATGTATCGATGCTTCAAGAACGAGATAAGACACCGAAAACCTCTAACCGATAGTTCATGCTCTCATAGAAAAACATTGCCAATACAACTATAGTCTGATATACAGTGCGATATAAAAGTAAATAAACACCTTTCAAGGAATTACATAAAATAGTAATACAACGAAATTAATGTCGTGTAAAACAAATATCGAGTGAATAAGTGTTGAAACCTGATGGTCTGGAGTAAGTTCATATATTTTTCTGGATTTATGTTTGGGCAAATTGAATCAATTATAATTTTTGTATGTTTTTAAATGTATCTTCATTTTCATGTTCTCATATGCTTTTCCAAGTGCATTATATAACAGTATTTCTGAGATCGGTACGTGCTTCTAGCTAAACGCCCCACATTCCCTGTATTGAGAGAAAGCGATATTTCTTAAAGCCGCTCTCGAGAAACAATCTCGGTTCGACCATCATCAGACAGTCGATGCTCTTATTACCCAATTTCTCAACCTAACAACAAAGGGGTGATCAAGTAAAGTGATTTATTCCTAATATTTGAAAATTCCTTAGCGTTTACTGGTCTTTGATGGAGAGTACCCTCAATAAAAGGCCAGTGGCGTAACAACGATATACAATATGAAATATGGCTCCACGTGAAAGTGATGTAGATCGGAGTAATGACAAATATCTAATGAATCCTTGGAGTCTTGAATCTTCCTATATGAGGTATGGGATGCTGACTGTTCATTGCGTCGTTGTTCCTCTAGAGTCTTGGGCATCTTGGGAACACCTTGAAACATGCTGAATGGTTTATATACAGCGAGGTCGTAAAAAGTCCTCCCCCCCCTTAACTTTTGAACGGAACAAGCTGTCGAGGTCGGGTAAAATTCAGGTAAAAAGGTACCACTTTTTGGCATAAAAATGATTGTGGTCACGTGGTCTAGTGTCAAGAGGGCACCATCAACTTTTTTTTTTAATGTAAAGGGGTTCACGTGTCTCCTGGTTTTGAAGGCCTTCCGATTCTCTATCCAACATCGCTTTGTCTGTGAAAATCGGCCAAGCCGTTTCAAACTGACAAGCGTTTGAAATGTGCTTCAAATATTTTACAAATAAATTAAAAACCTAAATAACTTTTAATTGCAATAGAATTTCAAGTAACAATTGCAACTATTTCAACAAGTGCTCGAAATATTCACCGTTCACGTCTTGACAGGAAAAAAGTTGGTTGTGAAATTCATTCGTTATTAAATGTTTCCGGGGTAATACTGTAACACACATCTGTTATTCGGTCCATAAGTTCCTGGAGTGACTGTGGCTGCGTGACGTACACCTTAGATTTTATGTACCCCCACAGAAAAGTCCATAGGTGTCATATCAGGTGACCTAGCTGGCCATTCAATGGGGCCACGTCGGCCTATCCACCGTCCCGGAAAATTCTCGGCCATTCTCGGACAGGTCTGTAGTGGTGAGGGGGTGCACCATCTTGTTGAAAGGTAACATCCATGGTAAATTCATTTGGGTTTGCCCCAACTACTTCTTGAATACTGTGATGGATCTGATTTTGAAGCATATTTGAATACAGATGCCCAGTTAAATTTTCTGCCATTAATATTGGACCTATGATATGGTCACCCAAAATACCAGCCCATACGTTGATCTTCTCTGGAGTTTGAGTATGACCCTCTCAAAAAACGTGCGGATTTACGTCTGACCAATAACGCACATTCTGTCTATTTACTTTTCCATTTAGATAAAACGTACTTTCATCACTAAAACAAATAGAGTTAATGTAACCGGGATTTTGGGTTATGCGGTCAGACATGACCTCACAAAACTGCAGTCTTCTATCCGGGTCGTCTTCTGTTAATTGATGCAATTTTTTTAATTTTATGGGTGAAATTTGTGTTTTTTAAGATATTTTTTCACAGTGGTCGTAGATTCGTCACAAACCGTGACTACCGTTTTCGTTGTTTGTTGCGGATTATTAACAACAGCTGCCAGAACGTCGATTTGCTGTTCTTCTGAAATAGATTTTCTTCCAGATCCTTTTTCCCTCGTTACGCAATCAGTCCATAGAAATTTACTAACCAATTCCCTTGAGTAGGTACGAGATATTGGATTATTTGGGAAGCGCTCATTAAATATTATTTCTGCTTCATGGTAATGACGCCTAGCTTCAGCGTAAATTGAAATTGCTTCGGTTTTTTCTTCTAAAGGACGAGAACGAGGCATTTGAAATTCATAAAGAAATGCTGAAACCTATGACAACTGTCAAAAGTATCGATATGATTAACGTCACTATTAGACTGAGATTGAAATGGAATGCTATTTGAAGTCTCCAGCAAAATAACTAAGGTATAAAAAAATTAAACAAAAAGCACATTTTAAAGTACAAATAGTATGCGAACCTTTTTTACTACAAAAGATCTACTTTTCGACCAGAATCAGTAACGGAGTTGAAATTCTGCTGCAATTAATAGTTAAACTAATTTATTTGTAAAATATTTGAAGCAAATTTCAAACGCTTGTCAGTTTGAATCGGCTTGGCCGATTTTCACAAACGGTGTTGGATAGAGAATCGGAAGGCCTTCAAAACCAGGAGCCACGTGACCCCCTTAACATTAATAAAAAAAGTTGATGGTGCCCTCGTGACACTAGACCACGTGACCACAATCATTTGTATGCCAAAAAGTGGTAAAAGTGTTACCTTTTTAGCTGAATTTTACCCGACCTTGACAGCTTGTTCCGTTCAAAAATTAAGGAGGGGGCGAGGACTTTTTGCGTCCTCACTTTATATACAGAATGTCCCATATAAAACTCCGCGGGCAAATATCTGGGATATCCATATTTCGTGAAAGCAGATGATTTTGATGTCAAAGTGTCCTCTTATTCACCTAGAGATCCATCACTAGGCGTGATCCGTTAGGGCGTCGCGACACCGACGCCAATTTTTGTTAACGACATCCCTGATTTTTCAATGTTTTTTGCGATTCTGCATCAAATTCTGAATTCAGCCATATAGCACACTCAGAGTTTCCCTCGATTCAATCGAGAAGTCGTGGGGCATTTTTTGTAAGTCTAACAAAAGTTGAAAATGTACGCACATTCATTCTAATAACAGCACACAAAATAACTATTAATAACTGAGTAAATAATCGAGCAATTTACCTCATCAAACATGAAATTAAAACTACATACCTTTATCGACTTTTCACCTGAGTTTCACAGGAATGATGTTCTTTCTGGAGCTAATTGAACGCGAAATAAAAAGTACACGTATTACGCCGAGAAACATACACGATGTAATGGTCGTCTTTGAGGAGCTGAAGAGCGCAAAATGTTCGCAATTCTGAGAAAAGGTTATCTGGTCTTTTGTTTACCCTCTGTAACGATATATCTGTTACATTTCTTATATGCTCAGAGATACAAAATAATCAAGAGTAGCTCAAGTTGTCTTATTAATTTCAATCTAAAATTCACTATTGCAAATCTTAGCGCCATCTAACGGCGAACAGTCACTAAGCCGGGATCCAACGGCGCGTGGAGTGCACTCCTCGCGCCAAACTTGCTAGTTCACGCGCCGTCGGATAGGGCAGGCGTGGCGATCTTCGGTTGACGCGGTGAGTCCCGTCGTTTGTCGGTAAATGAACACGGTTCAAAGGAGCTCGGACGATGGCGTTCAATACGTGTGTACCGATCCAACGACACGGCTAGGAGCGTGGTACTGTCACTGCCGTGGTATATAACTTTCACCATGGAGTGGTCGAACGAAGTGGAATTTTTGGAACCTACGGGATCCAAACCATAAAAACAGGAATTTAATTCATGATGCCTGGAAGCGAATTGAAGAGCAAATGAGTGATTGTAATTAAATCAAATTATTTGAATTTTTAACGCCAACACTGCCGGCTTAAAACAGACTACAACCGTTGCGTTTCCACGTCTGAAACCGCGATCCTACATGCGCCGTGGGAACGGCCCGACACATTTCGACGCGCCAACCTTGACACTCAACCCTCAATCCAGGATTGCCACTCCACGCGCCGTTGGATCCCGGCTTCAGAGTTGACAGTACGATTTGGTATTAAAGAAAGCGACAAGTCATTCTCGGCCCTTACCTATCTATCTTTGATCGGGACAGCGTGTGTTTTGAGCTTGTCAGGGCGTGTTCTTTCATTCAGAGAATTGCCCATAAGGTTGGAGTATCTGATACGAGGCACAAGACAATTGCTTGAGAATTGACCCGACTGTGCACCATATTATGGTGTTTTCTCTAAGTGCGTGGATACATTCTAGGCTATACTGTCTCTTATTACTTGGATTGGTGTGACAATTCTTCTTGTCGGTTTCGTCTGTTAATAAATGAACCAAAACCTATTCACCTTTAGTAAGAGGTAAATAAATCCCTAGAGTTCATTTCCCTTTTAAGTCCAACCATTATCAACCTGAGATTAACTCTTTACGCATATCTCTTCCCTAAGATTTGGTTATCCTAAATGTTCGCATATTGCCTTGCTGACGTTGATGGCAAATGATGGGTGTGGTGTGGTGAGTATGGGTGTGTTAATGATATTTAACGTGACATGCTGCCGGTTCCCCACACTCATAGGAATTGCAATATCATTGCTATTCATTTCTGCAGTGTTTGGTATGAAAATCATATCAGTTTTATGTATCAACTAAGAAAAACATTATATTTTGCTTCATTCATATAGGGATAGAGTGAGTGACGAGATTCGATTATTGGAATAGAAGCAATTTTGTACAAATTTCAACTTTGAAATACAAAACAAAAAATACCTGTTTTATTTTCCTGGTCAGAAAAGTAATTTTACAATACCTGCGATGTGAACAAACTTTGGAGATTTCATAGCCGATCGACCAATAATGAGCGCGTTGGTCGTGGGACCACCTAGATCCTGCAATTCTATTTACATCGTGGATATTTATGGAATGAAGAGAGTAGGTTAGGTTAGGTTCCAAGTGAGTGGGTCTCTTACGGCCCTCCACTTCGACCCGTGAGGATCTTTTGTGGCTCACACCAATTCATATTTCACCAAATAAGTCCAGCTTATTTACGAACACAATTTGTTAACCTGGTGAATGACATTTCAGGTCCGATGGCAAGAGTGAGGCTCTGCCAAACGTCGAAAACCTGACTGTCAGCGGCGGGGCAAGCGCAAAGTATGTGCTCTGCTGTTTCATTATCTTCAAGACAAAGACGGTATACTGGATTTTTGGACAGTCCTAGTCTTGACATTGCCTTCCATGCCAGAATGGCCAAGAATCCAGACCAGGGATAGTTTCCAGGAGATGGATATTGGAAAAAATTAAGGGGAGGATTCCAAACAAAACCTTGAAAAAAGATATTTTGAAATTTCAATAAAAAAATTTCATGTTTAAATAACTAATGAATTAGAGCATCTTCCTTTCTTCTCGAAAGTAATTTCACAAATTTGGGAGCGTGTACGAAAAGTTTACCAAAATTCGAATTAGTTCCGCTTTTTCGTTATTTTGGACCACTGTGCATAGTCTTTTGTAGCAATATGGACTAAAAAGTTAAAAATGAAATTTATATTTTGAAAAACCAATAAGAACTAAAAAGTTGAGAATAAAGTTATTGACCAAATAAATTTATCATATGTAAAAATACCGTGGAGTGCTCATTACTTACTTTTGATAATTATATTAAGATAACTGATATCAAGTACCTCGCGCTTTTTTTACATAAGGGAAAAACATATGGTCAATTACTTTTTAGTTTCTATTGGTATATAAGCATATTTTTTTAGATTTTTAAACTATAATTTTATTTTTATGAATTGTATATATTACATGAAAAAAATCTTTTCCACTCTATCTCAGCTCACAAATGGAATCAAAACAGCGAATACCAGAAATATAAAATGTCATTCTAGCCAATGCCATATGAGGTTGAAATTATTTGATAGTAATTTCGAATCTCAAGTGTCGTAAGTAATCTCATGGAATCGGATTCATTATGAAAATATAATTTGATTTCAGCCTAGTCGGCAGTAGTTGATGGATTATTGTATATATAAAGGACGCCAATGTTTGGATTCGAGAACGTGGTGCCAATTACAAAAACACATGCACTTCAAACAGAATTATATTTTTAGTTATACAAATCTGAGTATTCTCAAGGGCACTCCGTTATTGCCTCAGCTCTCTAGATTTCTATCCATCTGAAGGCAATACCAACATTTGTGGGTAATTTGGAGGATACTTTATATTTAGCCTTATCTGTTCGAAATTTTCATGTTTTTTCCAATGGAATATGGAATATAGTTCCATACAAAAGAATATTGCATAGCGTTCATATTTGTGCCACTTGGTAAGGCAATTCTAATGCTCGATTCAACAAGAACAATTTTGCTTCCAGTTATATTCCACCTCAAAACAGTTATAATTGTCTTTGTTTCAGATCTTCCGCGACCTCTAGGGGGAAGTGGATCTTTATTTAAAAATTAATAAATAACCCATTGCACCAGATTTTCTAATAGGAAACAAGGATTGAAATGGAAATGAGGAGAATGCGTTTTCGGTTATTTACACCGGAAAACTCGAGCGGAACCGCTCCGATATTCATTTCCTAGAGACTTTTTAAAAGAAAGGCTCACCTGAAAATTTGTGAGTGATCCTAGGTTCCAGGCTACCAGAATATTCCATAACAGGGACATAACACGGCAAATGGAACGGTTTGTAGACAATCATACAGGCGGCATCGACTTGACTAACGAGGCTCTGGCAAACAGCCTTAAATCCAAGCTGTGGGAGCAGTGGCACCCCCATAAACCTATGCCATAATTTGTCGCTAATTAATCGCTAATTTATTACCACAATCATAAATTTGTCCCTCATCGTTTAAAAGAAATACACGGTTCTGCTAGGTTTATATGAAGCTGGCAGAACCACTTCGTACCTATCTACTTTTGGAAAATACTAATACCACCATAATTTGCCGCTAATTTATCGCTAATTAATTACCACTTCGAGAAATTTGTCGCTCATCTTTTGTTTTTTAATCTATGGTTCTGCTAGGTTTATATGAAGCTACTAGAACCACTTCCTATCTATCTAATTATAAAAAAAAGGAATAATCCATCATTTGTCGCTAATTTGTCGCTAATTTATTACCACAATAAGAAATTTGTCGCTCATCTTTTTTGGGAAAAAATAGTATTTTTAAAATTTGATTGTCTACTAACAGCCCTACTTTGGTGTCACTTGTTAATTCATCAAGGTTGTTAAGTTAACAGAAACTTAACAACTTCATCAACGATATGTTATTATAACCTTACTTTCGTGTCACAATTGTTGAGATAAGTTAAAGATAGGAAAATTAACAATTTGCTACAGCAAATCTTTAAAATAATAATACATGGAATAACAGAACACTAATTTGAAATATGTAACGGATCAAAGCAGTACACTGTTTATTATAACCTAACTTAACTTCTATTGACAACATGCAGCTGTTGAGATTATAGGTGTAGTTTTTTCGCGTTTTTTTGTGGTTCAATTTAAAATGGAAAAAAGAAAAGGGGACCCCGGACTTTTCAGCAACAATATGAAATAATAATCGATTGTTTCGGAGAAAACGATGAATTTCGTTATGAAAAAATTACGACCAAAAATTCCGAAAGGATTATCAAATGTTGGGAAACATTAACCAAACGATTGAGCCATAAGTAAAAAGTAATCCTGCCCAACACACTTTTGATAACTTCCTTGAGCAAGGAAGTGAAGTGTTGCGAATATTAGCAGGAATTTCAATCTGATATTTTTGGATGTTCCTCATGTGAGGGGATATTTCAGCTACCAGATCAAAAGCTAATTGTCTTGACAAACGATAGATTCCGCGAAAATTCACTTCTGGTAACGTAAAAGGATCGCTTACATCACGAAGATGTCTCCTATTAATTCGTAATTGTAAAAAAAATTGTAAAATTTAGGAGATACCTTATTTGTGGACAAATAAAAATATTGTCACAACCTTTCTTCCTCATCTGCAATCTCCTCAAAAATTAAAATCAGTTCTGGATTGATGGCCATTACTACATAATACTGATATAACAATATCTTATTGTTGCTAGTTTATTTACATTCCATAAACTTCACTAGTTATCATATTTGACTCAAAATTGAAACGGAAGAAAGACACTGAATTAAAATGGGGCCATTTCATTTCATAATAATAGCGTTATAAAAAGTTATTGATAATATACGATAGAGCTCGTCCAGTATTGAAACGACCACTTTGGCCTTCCCCTACCTAACAACCAATTCTCCTCGAAGATGCCCGAACTATGGCTAGTAATAGAAATTCCATAGGCGTACCAAATTATTTGGTATAGGCGATACAAGAGAAGTAGAGAACTTACACTCCTATAACTTCTGAACGGAAAAAATATTTTTCGACAAATCTGCCAGAGGGATATAGATATATTTGTATAAGAAAATTTGAATAAATAACTGCACTACCTATTTATTAATCAAACAAACCTAACCTTTCAAATGCTGCATGCCAAGACACTGGTGAAGATTCGCCGTAGCACTGTAAATCGTGTCCAATCGTGTTTTTCCCCTCTCTTCCGACCAAACGGTCGTTTCAATACTGGACGAGCTCTAATAAATAATGTATGTTAACCAATTGCAAAAATGTCCGAAAAATGTTCTTCAACGTTTATTGATATTACTATCAGCATATCGTCATCTATGGATCCATATTGTTGAGTATTCACTTAATACTCTTCACTTTCTTATAGCGGGTTTTGCCACGGGTCTTGTTACTGGTTCTAAGATGAAACTATAGCAGATGAATCTACTTCAAATATACAAATATTCGCCTTACATACACGGTGAACCAATAAATTTGAAACAAGTTTTCTTTTTAAATCGCCGATTACTCTATGGTAACCTACTTAGGTAATACCTATCTATATTTACATAATTCAACTATGTTTCGATATATAGTTAGCATTTACAACCTTCTTTGTGTCCATCCTATTTTCACAATTTTGTTAAAATACACATTAATATTTGATGGTCGTAATCTTAATCATGACGAGAGTGATGCAGAAGATCTGGAGAATGCAAGGCCAGGTTCCGTAGTTGACAATATGCCGGAAAATCACCTTCATCTCGTACACAGTTTCAATTAACATCCCACCCTGTCAGCAGTTGTACTGTATCACGCAATTCTGCCACTTCTCGGAAACGCAAAACACACAATTTCAATGACCCATACTTAGAACTATAATACAGAAGAAGAAAGTGAATTTGTTGGAAAAAGAAATTAACAATTATAAATACCGTATTCACCACAATTTTAGCTTTGGTACCTATATTGAAAGAATGTCATGGGTCGTATTTAAATATTATATACACAAAGTAAAACAATTTCCAGAATATATAGTGAATACCTGTATTCTGTGCATCAATTTCTATTATATTCTATTGTATTCAAAACAATTTTTTTTTCAAATTTATTGGTTCACCCTATATGTTAGGCTAATATTTGTATATTTGAAGTAGATTCATCTGCTATAATTCCATCTTAGAACCCATAACAAGACCTGTGACAAAACCCGATGTAAGAAAGTGAACAATATGCATCCATAGAGCAAATTGTTAACATACATTATTTATTATCGCATATTATCAATGACTTTTTATAACGCTTCATTATGAAATGGCCCCATATTAATTCAGTGTCTTTCTTCCGTTTTAATTTTAAGCCAAATATAATAACTAGTGTTTATGAAATGGAAATGAACTGGCCACAGTACTATCGTCAGAGACGCTCTGCGGACTGAATAATCAAACCAGTTCCTAAGTAAAATATTTATGAAAATTTTAGATTGCTCCAATAAAAATGTTCCTTACATTTTTTGTGTTTGAGTCTTATACAACACTCCATATTTCATTTATCACTCCAATTTCGGAAAGACCCTGTATATGCGATACATTAGCGAGAAATTAGGGAAATTTACTGCTAAATCCCAGAACATGAGAACACATCATAGGTACAAACAAGGTGGGTTACTAACAAGGATTCACTGAATTCTGGGTATGCAGTAAAGTTCAAAATCGTAGCATTAGTCATAGTTGAATGAACACGACTCAAGATAGCTCGAGACTTAGTTGTATTGATCCCCAATGCAAACTGTCTTTCAAAATTCTCGTTTACAGTTCCAACCTGTCTGTTTTGTGAAATTCAAGTTTCCTGGGATACCCCGAGAGTTTACAAGGTGAAATTTATTATTGATGGGACAAGGATTTTTGTGGATCTTAACAGGTCGCTAATTTGGCTAAAAAAGCAGTGTAGGTCCCAGGATGGACTCTGAGGGACCAGCAGTTACATCTGCGTTCATGAGGAAAGTATTATATAATGCTCCATCAACAAATACATTGACCATACTTAACTGCATTTAAGAGAACAGATACTTAGGCCAGAACCATCATATATTTATAGATCCATAGACACTGCTAGAGCTGTTCATACGGGGAGGTAACAAATCTTCCAGTAGGAGTACATCTCGTAATCTTCAGTATTTTAGTACCACTATAATTATAACCAACCAGTACTCCTTCAGTAGTTATTTCAGTACTTCAGTCTCATTTCTAAAATAATCAGTACTTCAATCTGCAATATTTTCACTATATTTAAGAGCTAAAACAATTATCCATGTATTTTTATGATAAGTGATTGAATGTTTCATTTTGGAAAACAATAATTGAATACTAATGAAACTTTGAAAGTTTTGGATAAAATCTTATTTTGAGGTTGGTCAATCATATAAAATGCATTTGTAATTGGATTTCTGTCATTAGCGGATCTTCTTTCATTGGGTTTTCGTGAAAAGACGAAAATCGGTTTGGCATCGATTGTTTTACAGAATAAAAGGTACATGGGATAATAGAAATAGTAATTTATTATACAAGGAAAAAAGAATTAGATTTTAGCTCGAGAGCTGAAATCTAATATTTTTCCCGTGTGTAATACACTATTTTTTCTGTGACGGGAAAAACGACGATTTGATATTGAAAAAACATATTATTACAATATATTAAAGTCAGAAAATGATCGATGTGAAATTTGAATTTTTTAACTGGTAGGCTGTTGTACTTATAGCGAATATTTCCCTCCTGTCAAAAATCGCAAAATTACAGCGAAAATTTTATACCAGTCATTTCCAACCAATCAGATGCTTTATTTCGACATTGTTACTATGGTAACCAACAAATTTTCTGAAAATTTTTCATCCACATTAGCATGTAGACGTAACATTAATAAGTGGAAATTTCCCGGCACATGACAGCTATCATATAATTAGACAATAATAATATTGAAATAACATCCACTTCAATTTTTAGTCAATATTGACATTTTCCTGAAACCTAGTAAGAAAATTGTATGAAATCAATTAATGTTACATAATAGTTTATCTGATATTATATATTTTATTTAACTAGGGAACGGGGAAAATCAGAATAAAATCTCCTCCAAAACTCCCATAACACACGGCCTTCTATTTATTTGTGAATAACGTCAAAATAAATATTTACTTAATGTTTTCTATTTATATATAATTCCGGTATAAAATTTTCTTACCGAATCCCCCACGTGCTTGAATTAATTGCGGGAAATTTGTCTCGTACATGAATTTTCTTTGAAAATTCATGGACTCAAAAAATTTCCGGCATCAATTCATGCTCTAGGGAGATTATAAGTGATAATTGCATTGTAGAAAGCGAAAGAGCTCTGCGATAATTGCACTGTAGACCGATAATTGCACAGTTCATATCCATGGCAATTCCATTGTACACTTTGATAATACAGCGACAATTTATAAGTAACGTCAGTTTGACAAGTAATGTCAAAAATATTATTTATTAAAAATGTCTCGTTTCGGTCGGGCTTCATTACAAGCTATTGAAGAAAATGTGTTGGAAAACGAACCAAATAACACAAAACAGAACAGAAAATACGTGTGGCGTCAGTTTATGAGCTTCTGTGCTGAGAAAAACTATACTTTGGATGAAAAAACACAAATTAATGTTCTGGCAAAAATATTAACGGACTGGGCATTCAATATGCGTAAGCAGAATGGCGAGTACAAATAATTTTCTGTTAAAACGATTTGGAACGTAACCGCTAAATTACTGATGGAAAAATATTTCACTGAATACATAAATTTCAACCCTTTTACTAATATTGAGTTCAAAGCAGCCAGAGATGCGAAAAATGCCAAGAAAAAACAACTACCAACAGATCCAGAGAAGAGAAAGGAAAGTGCAGTTTTTCTGAAGTACGATGACTTCCAAAATATGGTTCGTGGTTGTGACGAAAACACACCAGATGGTTTGGAGAAGAAGGTATTTTTTGTTTTTGCTTTTTAATTAGCTTGGCGTTGTGGAGAAGGCCACAAGTGCTAAATTTCGGACTTCAAAGAAGAAGAAAATAACGTAGGTGAAAAAACAGGAAGGATTATTTACGATCCTGTGTTTACTAAGACGACGCAAGGAGGGGAAAAATCATGCGCTTCATTGGAATGGCTAATAAACAATAAAATAAATCCTGATTTGTGTCCAATTCGACTGTACAAAAAATTCCTAGAGAAGCGGGTTGGAATAAAAACAAAACGACTATTTCTCACTGTAAATCCCGCTTGGAAGTTGAACAGAAAATGGTATAAAGATATTCCTGCTGGACGAAATACAGTAAGCAAATGGACTGTTCTACAAGCCAAAGCTTCTGGTTTAAATTCAGAGAATATCAAGCTTACTAACCATTCGATAAGAGCTACGGCCGTCTCCAATCTCGCAAAAAAGGGGGTGGGCGAGCAGCAACTTATAAAAATCACGGCCTTTCAAATTCCAAATCAATAACGCCATATCTTCAAATGGATGAAGATCACCATGAAGAAATGGTCAAAAAAATGCGTGGCAATGACGTACCACAGGCACAGCATTCTCAAACATCCTCTTCAGCCGTTAATGTACCGATAGCTGCATTGTCTAACCAGAATACGTATAATAATTGTGTATTTCACTGCAGTTCCTGCAACTTTTGATATAGTTTAACCTTGAATAAATAGTTTCATTATATTTTTACGTATACTTTCATAATATATAAATGAAAAATATTAAAACAAAGGTATTTCTGCGTCTCTTCCTTTTTTCCAGTTACGGGATGGTTATTGATGACAAGCTAAGAATTTATAAATTAATAACGTCAGTTTGACAAGTTGACAGTTTATTCGGGAAATATTCCCCCGAATTACACTCGTGCATCAAAATAACCGGATAATTTCGCATTCCAGCGTGTTGTCTTTGAAAAACTGCATTCGGTCATTTTCATATTTTGGAGAAAGAGCCCTCCACCTTCGGTGTCGGGCTCTTTCTCCAAAAATGAAAATGAACTCATGCAGTTTTTTCAACCGAGCTCATGCAAAATTATCGGTAATTTTGATGCACTTGTGCAATTACTTATGACAATTAGACCTGCGTTGCTAAGGAAACCTTTAAAGTAATCAAATATCTGTCAATTTGATTCTGTGTTTTGATTAAAAATTGCGAACTTAGGGTTTGTTTAGTAGTTATTTTGAATTATATAAATTTTAAAAAAATCTGATTCCGAGTTTTTTCTAATTCCACCGAAGTTAGTAGATGTAGCGAAAGTAGCGTTACAATAATTATTGCCAGCTAAATCGCAAAAAATTTACGAAACCGCGTATTCATGATTTATGGAATGGAAGATGAAAAAGCCGGAGACGGTGTTATTGTATTATTTTTCGGAACTGGCCCAACAACAAAAGCCATCAACAGTGTGGTCGAATTATTCAATGATTAAAAGTATGTAACAATCCAATAAAAATGTAGCCATTTCAAAATATTTCAAACTAATTACATTTATGAAACAAAATGGGAAAGGTTACACGCCCAAGAAAGCTGCGATTTTTACGAGTAGGTACACAAATTAGTGATTTTTCAAATAATGCTTCCGATGAAGTTTATTTAATGGCCAAGGTTGTATTTGGGATTGCAGGAGCTTGTCGAATTTGTGAAATCAGCCAGGTAACATTAGATGATATTGAAGATTCAGGAACGTTATTAATTGTGAAACTTAAGCAAACAAAGAATGATGTAAACAAGAGATTTGTAGTTACTGAAGAATATATTAAATTTTACCGAATGTACATAGCCCTTCGTCCAACAGCAGCAAAGGATCGCCGCCTGTTTTATGCATATCACAATGGAAAATGTATCAATCAGGTTGTGGGTAAAAATCAGTTTTATAAGGTACCTAAAACAGTAGCTAATTTTCTTCAACTTGAAAATGCTAACTCATATACAGGTCATTCATTTCGAAGATCGTCTGCCACACTTTTTGTTGAATCTGGAGGAGACTTGATGACGCTAAAGAAACATGGCGGTTGGAAGTCATCAAAGGTCGCTGAAGGGTATGTTTTGATGAATCGGTAGCAAACAGCTAATAAAGTGTTTAGAACGTGTGGCAGTGCTGAAATAACACCCGATTTGCGACCAGGTAGTTGGCAGTTGTGTCCATGGCAGAAAAAAAATACAATTTCAACACAAGAAAATTCGACTGTTCAAGGAACATGTCATTCATGCAATGCACATTTAATTATTGTACTTTTGATATAAAGGAAATGTAACTTTTGTATAATAAAGTATTCTAAAATTAAATATCTACCTTTACTTATGTGTATATATATCCGGGAAAAAAGTACTCACTTTTTTTCCGGAGAAAAAAGGAATTTCATAAAAAGTGATATTTTGTTACCTGTCAACAGAGATAAAATGTCAAACTTTTTTCCCGTCACAGAAAAAAATTACTTATTGAACGGCCAGGCCTAAAAACAGTCTAGTAAATATGGGCATAATAGATGATTAACATTTAAAGAAAATTGTGGGTTATGAACATTTTTATAAGGTGAGTAACAAAATAAAATATTGAAACTGGGACCATTAATTCAATACTCTTTATTTTACAAACATTTGACTTGTCCGTCAGTCGGTATGAAATTTTGAAACACACTTTCAATTATCCGATTAATTTGAAATTGGTAAGGGGTAAATATATATATATATATATATATATATATATATATATATATATATATATATATATATATATATATATATCATAGGGGTATTTTCTTGGGGATTGGTTCTGTATAAATATAAATAAAACCCAGTATAGAATCTGTGTTTTTTAATTTTTTGCGACGACGTTTCTCCTGGAAGCCTCCAGGCTTTTTCAAGTCTATAATAGAATTTTAACAATATAAGTACATTTTAAAGATATAAAGTGGTGGGGTTATGTTACCTTTTTATAACACAGATTCCAACAGGTAGAAAATAAATTGACCAAATAGGCCATCATGATTGGAACGTTTCATTTT
Organism: Gonioctena quinquepunctata; assembly: GCA_018342105.1. Taxonomy (NCBI): domain Eukaryota; kingdom Metazoa; phylum Arthropoda; class Insecta; order Coleoptera; family Chrysomelidae; genus Gonioctena; species Gonioctena quinquepunctata. The sequence goes on from JAFIRS010003379.1 coordinate 85,196, forward strand.
GCACATTTTTGTGATAATCTTTGAGTATTCACTTGTAGTTTGGTAATTTTCTTTTTGACAATTACCATGCGCCGCTTGGATTTAGGAAAATGGACGGTGGTTAGTTTGTTTCGTTGTCGAATTTCTGCGAGGTTTGTTCGTTTCGTCTTTTGGTTGTACACTTTTGTGTTCGAGGTGTTTTGTTGGACTGTTATTTTCTCAAGCTGTTTGAAATTGAGAGAGGAGGCTGAGATGCTCGTTTTTTGAATGAAAGGGTGACGTTTTATATAATGTTGTGGTATACTTTACTTAGTTGTCTAATATCGGTTTTATCATTTAGGGAGTTTGGGTTCTTTTTATATGAATCATTTCTAGGAATTCTCTTTTTTTTGTGATGGTTTCTGTTGCCAAAATTTTACTTTGCTCATAATTGAATTCATGGTTTGTTTCTCTTTTATGTTTATTTAGTGCAGTTGAACAATTTTTGGTGTATTTGTGCCCTTTTATTCTATTTTCTAAGTGTTGCGAAGTTTGTCCTATATAGACTTTATTGCAGTTTGGGTCGATGCATGGAATTTCGTAAATAACATGGGTTTTTTTTCCTTTAGGGATTTTTGTTTTTAGGTTAGAAAAAATTGATCTGTTTAGTGTGTTGTAACTTTTGTGTCCTAAAGGAAAAAAAACCCATGTTATTTACGAAATTCCATGCATCGACCCAAACTGCAATAAAGTCTATATAGGACAAACTTCGCAACACTTAGAAAATAGAATAAAAGGGCACAAATACACCAAAAATTGTTCAACTGCACTAAATAAACATAAAAGAGAAACAAACCATGAATTCAATTATGAGAAAGTAAAATTTTGGCAACAGAAACCATCACAAAAAAGAGAATTCTAGAAATGATTCATATAAAAAGAACCCAAACTCCTAAATGATAAAACCGATATTAGACAACTAGAAGTATACCACAACATTATATAAAACGTCACCCTTTCATTCAAAAAAACGAGCATCTCAGCCTCCTCTCAATTTCAAACAGCTTGAGAAAATAACAGTCCAACAAACACCTCGAACACAAAAGTGTACAACCAAAGACGAAACGAACAAACCTCGCGAAATTCGACAACGAAACAAACTAACCACCGTCCATTTTCCTAAATCAAGCGGCGCATGTAATTGTCAAAAGAAAATTACCAAACTACAAGTGAATACTCAAAGATTATCACAAAATTGCAAAATGAAACGTTCAATCATGATGGCCTATTTGGTCAATTTATTTCTACCTGTTGAATCTGTGTTATAAAAGGTAACATAACCCCACCACTTTATATCTTTAACAGAACCAATCCCCAAGAAAATAGTGGAGGCTTCAGGAGAAACGTCGTCGCAAAAAATAAAAACACAGATTCTATACTGGGTTTTATTTATATTTATACAGAACCAATCCCCAAGAAAATACCCCTATGATACATTTACATGGTTCAAGAAAAAATTCACAAAAATATATATATATATATATATATATATATATATATATATATATAATAATAATGTTTATTCATTAATCTTCAAACTGTGTGTCATATAATATTTAAGCGAATATGAATAAACAGGGAAAATTGGGAAAATAAATTGGGACTTTATCATATGGATAAAGGCGTAATTATAAGATATAGAAAACCGATAAAACGAAACTATAAATATGTAAAATGTAAAAGTTGAATGAATATAAAATATTAATATAAAAACATTGGAAAAGTTAAATGAAAATAAGATATACGTATAATATAAAAAATATGAGTTACGATAATTATAAATGTAAACAAACACTTTCGTTCAAAACTATCACACAATGATTACTAGTAGTGTAATAGAGTTCTGAAAACTGTTGAGCTTATTCAGTACTTGAGAGTGAGTCCTTGTAATTTATTGTTAACTATATCGTGTATTATATATCTCTCCGTATGTCGTAACCATTTCTTTATATGAGTTTTGAATGAGTTGAAGTTTTCGATGGATTTCAAGTGATCTGGTGGGATGTTATATAACTTTGGACTGAAAAATTCAATACTACGTTGCCTCACGCTTTTTTCACATTTTGGCACTAAAAAATTCATTTCTCTGCTCCGAGTATGATGGTTCGATGTGTTCAATTTTGATTTTTTTTTGGTAGATGCCAATTATGATTTTGAGACAGAAGAGCTGTCTCGGGTCGAAAAGTTGACTTTCTCTATACAGTGTGTCACCTGAGTAGATTATTTTTTCATTGTATATAATTCTAATTATCCATTTTTGTAAAGTGACAATGTTATTTAAATGACAGTCATTTAAGCCTATATATATATATATATATATATATACAAAACAATATTTGGAGCTTTTTGTATATTATTAAATTCAATTAAAATTTAAGATGGTTGATGAGTTTCGTGATTTATAGTCTGATTCTCTTCAGATTCTATACCTGGGGGTTTCTGAATAAAGAGATGATGAATTTCTGGAAAGTTTAAAATTCAAAATGATGGACGAGTGTTGTAATTTGGCCCGATCCTATTCAAAATCGATATTGGAAGTCGCAAATTCAGTTCAAAATATAGAAAGCGAATGACCAAGACGATTCGAATGAATATAGGAAAAAAAATATTTTCTGAAGACAAATCTTAATTTGATAAAGTTAAATGAATTAAAAATACATTATTTGTTAGATTTGTTAGATATTCTTTTTATCACGACCTATTGGATTGAATTATATATAATATGTTTATTGTAGTTTCAAATATGTGTCGTTAATATTTAATCCCATCATTTATATGTTTTCTACCTTCCGCTACTGTCCCTCAGTTTATGACATTACGCCAGTGCCACCATTACGCCAAGTATTGTCAAAGTACTTGAGTATCCGTTTCAGTATTCAAGAGTGTTTTTTTTTTACAAGCTTTTCTTTAACTTGCTTCGTTTGTAGGTCATTCTGTCATTCTTTCCGGATCAAAGTTTGTAATCCATTTTTGGAGCAATTGCTGACATCGATTGAGCGGAAATTTGGCAGGTGTTCATAATTCCGGTGACAATGCATTATGTTACAGAAAAAAGAAAATGGCGGCTCCAAGATGGCGGACGAGTTTTATGATTATGGTACGATTCAATTCAAAATTGGTATGTGGGGGTTTACCGGGACAAAAATTGTGAATTTTTTGTCAAAATTAAAAAATTCAAGATACGGCTTCAAGATGGCGGACAAGTTTTGTGATTGGTCCAATTCGATTCATAATTGGTATGTGGGGGTTTTCGGGGTCGGTCGAAATTTATAAATTTAAAATGGCGGAGGAATTTTGTGATTAGTTCGATTCTATTAAAAATTTGTATATGGGGGTTTTCGGAGTCGGAGATTATGAATTTTCTGTAAAAATTTATGAAATTGAAATGGCGGTTCATGGAATTTTTGTTTTAGAAAAAAACAAAATGGCGCTCCAAGATGGCGGACGAGATTTAGGTTTATGGTCCGATTCGATTCAAAATTGGTATGTAGGGGTTTTCAGGGTCAAAGATTATGAATTTTTCTTCAAAATTCATAAAATTAAAATGGCGGCTCCAAGATGGCCTATGATCTCTGTGTCCATGCTCCGATTTTACTTGAAATTGGTATATGGGGGTTTTCGGGGTCGATGATTATGAATTCTTATCTTTCATTGGCTTGATTCGGTCATTCAGTGCTTTATTCAATACTTCATATTTAATTATAGTGTACAAATGTTGCCTAGTTGTTACCCCCTCGTACTCTGGACAGCGAAAACGCAAATTGCATATGTATCAGTTAACATCAGGATTATTTTTCACCCGTTTGTACATTCCTTAAAAATCAAAATGAATTCAATAATGAAAAGTTATTTTGGTCAAACTCAGACAGAGTTGGTACATATTTTTATATTCAAAGTACCGTGTTAATTGTTCAACTGTGTTGAGACTAAAATTGAGGCATACACTGAAACTAAAACGCAAATTGAATTGTGAACTAAGATATCTAATAGAAAAATGAAATCGGTGAAACCGAAACTTAGTGAAAGAAAGAGGTGATTACGGAAATAGTGATATATTTTAGGGAGATCACAGGAGATACTTCAAGTGTACCAAGTCCAACTGGCAGGAGTCCCAGTAGACAATGATTCTATTTTCAACGGTCTGTTTATTATTCGACCGTCAGACTTATGTAAAAATGTTCATTGTAATGAATATAGTTAGGTGGTATCAATTTTCTGTAGCCCTCTATATTAACTCGCATATCCATGATATTTCATCGCATCGGTACAAATGTGTTTGATCAGAAAACAATAATGAAGCTTCACTCATCACGAAACCGATTGAGATTCTGCTGAAAGACGAAAAGCTAATTTTATCTACGAAAAAGTCGTGGGATGGTAATAAAAAATTACTCTCTGACTTTCACTCTAGTCTTACCTAATTGATTCGCAAAAGCAGTGCTTTTATATATTATTGTCCTCAAATAATTGGAAATTAATGAGACAAGGGCCACCTCACCCAGTGGCGGATTTACACATTTGCCGCCAGTAGGCTATTCAAATTTTGCCGCCGTTACCAAACTCTCCAATTCGATATCTTAGTTCACAATCATATTAATTACAATTTTTTTGTCAATGAAATTGTAACTTTATGATTTTTACACTACGGCCCTAATTACACCACCTTTTTCCTGTAATTAGTATGATTGTGAACTAGGGGATCGATGTGTCATTTCCTGGATTATTTTGACAACCCAACGATTTAATTAAGATTGCACAAAAAATAGTGTTTAGGTATATTTCTGAGCTAATAAAAATTTAGTCATGGACTACTAATAAGGTGGGGTAAGGTATACCTTAATACTATTTACACAATAATATACTTTCGGTAAACCTAATTAAATAATTTTTATTGAGCTTGCTTACAGTTTAAAAAATATATATTGAATTATTTGAAAACAATTCGGCTGATGGTGACGATGAAATCAAATTAAATGAGTTATGAAAGTTTTACAATACCTTGTTGCGCGATTTTCTATTCGCAAAATCATCAGTTATATCGTCGAATAAAATCTTGTTCATTAATTCTGACCCTATGCACAAAAGAGCCAAGGTGTTTAGCTTTTCTTGGCTAAAGGTAGGTCTTAGATAATTATTCACCCTTTTCATGCAAGAAACTTCTCTCACCCGAACAATTTGTCGCTGGTGTACATAGAGCCATGCGAACTACTATATCCAAGTTTGGATAAAAGTTTCGCAAATTCTGTTTTCGCAGGAACGAAGATACACTTTTCAATGATCCAGAATTTGGTTTCACCAAAAGTTTTTCAGAAGAAAGGTAGCGTTGAAAGTGTATGCATTCTTGAACTAAGTCATTAGGATACATTTTTTCCAAGAAAAGAGTTTTCTTCGTAACGGTTGATGGTGACAATTCACTCATATTGGTGAGAAATGAAAACTTTTCATTGAAACTTGAAACTGTTGTAGGTCTCCTGCCGCTTTTCTAATTCGGTTAAGAGTCTATCAATGAGGACGAGAAAAGTGTTAACCCTAAAAGTAACACTCGCAGTCATTCTCATTTCTTCATCGGGTGTTTCATCATATTTTTTTTCCTTTTCGGTTGTCTTTTTGCCATGTCTTCTGTATACTTCTTCAAGACGCTTAATTACATCGCCTTTTCTTCGAAATACTCAAAATTTTCTTGTTCAGCTACGAAAAACTTACAAAGAGATTCGTAAACATCGGCAACAGTGATCAAATCTACGGTAGAAGCCTGAATTTGAACATTCACTTCGTTAATTCTTTCCAAAAAAAACATTCCACACAACAACCATCACCGCCGTGTTCAGCTTTTCTAAATTCAAAAGTATTCCCGCCGCTTCGTTTCGGGTTACAGGTTTTTGGGTACAATCATCCTTGAGGGACATCCAAAAATTTGAGTTGAGGTTATTTGCGGCCGAGTAGTTCATTGTCGTTCATTTATTATACGCGCACTTTCGACACTGTGCCTCTCTTTGATAGGAAGCTTTTACCCGACGAATAATCATACAAATGCCGTTTTGACGTTTGCGAACGAAAAATGGAAACTATCGCACAGCAGTTAATTTATATAGTTTAATTTTGAATTCGAGAAAAATTCAATGACGTTGAAACCTGGGGTATAGAGCTGATTGACACGAACTAAAGAACCTCAAATGAAAGGGCAAACACAAAATAATTCATTGAAAATCAATTAATTTATAGCCCTTTCCTTTTTATGTATACATCTTAGAGAAAACTTTTCGAATGAAGCTTTATAGTTTGCCAATATTAGTTTGAAAAAGAAGGATTCAGAATATGAACACCGGCATTTTGAAACCAACCGATTTGACCCATTTTTCAACTTAACCGAGATATTGACAAAAAGTATTTTTGAGCCAAATTTTGTTTCATTAAGTTGGAAAATAGGTCCTCTTTTCAAAATTTATTATTATTAGATCAGCTCTGGACTAATTCTCGGATCCTGGTCGTGTCTTTTTCTGACAGCGATTTTTGTCTGAACTGTTTGAAATACCACTTTGAGCTTCTACGTGAGCGGGATTCATTAGAGAGTTAGTTGAATTACCTTTGATGGTAGCAATGCCGGAAGTTTATCTTTTTTATGCCTTTTTGTGGCCGTGGAGATGTTCATTGGTTCTATATCTGTTTTCTTTTATTTTTGCTTATACAGGGTGATTCAAAAGTACTTTGACAAACTTCAGGAGGTGATTCCTCCCAATATTCTAATATGAATTGTCTTAATAAATAAATGTCCGGAAACGCTTCGTTTCCAAGATACAGGGTGTTGAAGTTTTATTTTTATTTTCGTTTTTTTTTAAATAACATCCGAAATACTGACCTTAATTAAACGAAAATTGGTATTGAGGGGTTTTTTGAGGTGGCAAATTCGAATCTGATGTTATTATTGCTCTTACTCGTAGGGGGCGCCACCTACACCTCTTTTTCTCTTTTGAAGATTTATAACTTTTTTGAGCGTACTTAAAGCACATTTTTCAGTAAAAAAATAAATTCCTCTATCATATCTACTAAAAAGCTAGCCTTGTTAAAAGTCGCAACCGTTTCTAGATATTTGGACTTGGAAATTTCAAGTCGATTATTTGATAATCGATGCGTATTGAAGTTATTACCATTATTTTGCATTTTTCACAAGAATTTGACGTTTAAGTAAGTAGTTTTGGTAATTACATATTATGTGACAGTTAAACGTTATATTGTTTTGTTGAAGTTTCTGTAAGTTTTAAAACACTTAATTTGAAAAAATGCATTATTTAAACAATAATGCTCATTTAGCCGATATGCATTTTGTTTATGGCCTTGCGGATGGCAATGCGCGCGAAGCAAGACGTATTTACCAGGAACGATTTCCTAGTCGCGTACTGCCTTCAGCTCCAACATTCACCAGTCTCCACCGTCGTTTGGCAGAAACAGGTAGCTTTAAGAGGGCAGCTGATATTATTGGAAGACCACGAGCAATTCCTTAACACTGTCTATCCAAATCGATGGATCGGTAGGGGTGTAGAAGAACCTAACCAGGCGTGGGCACCAAGGTCCCCAGATCTAAACCCGCTAGATTTTTATTTTTGGTGACATTTGAAGTCACTAGTTTATAAAACTCCAGTAGCGAACGAGGAAGATCAAAGAAACCGAATAGTAGACGCCTGTGAAACAATAAGAAACACACCAATAATTTTTGAGCGGGTACGAGATTCAATGACTAGAAGACTGAATGCCTGTATCTTCGCTGAAGGTGGACATTTTGAACAATTTATTTGAATTCAATTTAGTTTCCTTTATTTTATTTTATTCTACATATTCAAAATTTCTTGAAATAAAATGTTGATATTCCTTGCAAATTTTATTAAAACAAATACAGATTTTGCACCCTTGATATAAAAATAACTATTTCAAACGAGTAAAAAAAAATAGAATAAGAATACAAAAAACCAAAACTACTTAAACGTCAAATTCATTTCCTAAGCATTCTTATGGAAAATTCAAAATAATGGTAATAACTTCAACACGCATCGATTATCAAATAATCGACTTGAAATTTTCAAGTCCCAAATATCTAGAAAACGGTTTCTTATAGCGACTTGTAACAGGGAGAGCTTTTTTACGTAGATATGATAGAGGAATTGATTTTTTCACTGAAAAATGTGCTAGAAGTACGCTCAAAAAAGTTATGAATCTTAAAAAAAGAGAAAGACGTGTTGGTGGCGCCCCCTACGAGTAAGAGCAATAATAGCATCAGGTTCGAATTTGACACCTCAAAAAACCTCTCAATACCAATTTTCGTTTAATTTCGAAAGTTATTTAAAAAAACGAAAATAAAACTTTAACACCCTGTATCTTGGATACGAAGCGTTGTCGGACATATATTTATTTGGACAATTCATATCAGAATATTGTGAGGAATCACCTCCTGAAGTTTGTCAAAGAACTTTTGAATCACCCTTTATAGTATAGTTTTCCTCTCTCTGGCCTAATATTGTCCGTCCTTTTTGCGTCAGAAACGTTTCTCTTGAAAAACATTACACTGAAATTCGACCTTGAAATTTTAGTCTCATCGTGCCCAAAGGAGTTTCACTAATCCTATTTTCCGCCCTTTTCACGCCAGAAGCGTTTCATTTGAAAGTTACATGAAAACGTGGCACAGAACCGTTTCGTTTAAACGTTATATGGAAGCGTTGCAAAGAAGCATTTCATTTGAAACGTTGCATGAAAACGTTCACTCAAATTCGACCTTGAAATTTTTCTCTCATCGCGGCCAACGAAGTTTCACTTCAAAGAAATTGGCTGAATAGTTTTTGATACTCATGCACCATTATCTCCTAGATGTTATTTCCCAGAATGTGGTCTTGCTAGCAGAAACTAATATTCTTAATATTATCCAGTGATGAGAAAATATCTAGCATCAAACACGCTAAAAAAGTGCATAAGCATGTTAACGAAATACTTTATTTAATGGGAGGAACACTGTATTATGGGTTTGAAATATATTTTTGCTAGTAGGGATGTGGCACCAGTAGTTGATCAGCACCCGGTAATTGACTATTTTTACAAGCTTTTATTTAGTTTCACCTGTCCCGATGTCTGTCTGTGGGTTTGTAACAAATCTTACAAGTTAAATTTCTAAGTTAAATTTCACCCACTAAAAAGCTCAAATTTGGCAGGTGTTCATAATTCCGGTGATAATGCATTATGGAATGTTTGCTGTAGAAAAAACAATATGGCGCTCCAATATTGGCGGGCGAGTTTTGTGATTATGATTCGATTCGATTCAAAATTGGTATGTGGGGGTTTTCGGAAACAGAGATTTTTTTCATAAATTCTTGAGTTCAAGTTATTGACGTGTTTTGTATTATGGCCCGATTCCATTCAAAATTGGTTTTTTGCGGTCGGAGATAATAAATTTCTGTCAGATTTCAATAAGATGACGAATTTCATGGATGACTAAAAATAATTGATTTTAAGACAAGCTTTATACAAATTAATGTATTTAATTGTTTGACCTAGATTATTCTGTGAGAGCAGATTCAAAAGCTTGCCGCAAATACAGTGAGCATCATAAGTGTTACTATGTAACTCGTTACTGGACTCTTGTTAGAAAAATCGCCGAGACACGTCGACTTTTGATTTCTACAATGTACATTTTAGTATGAATAGTTTACCCCTAATTTCATCCCTTACTGGGGGGGGGAGCAACCCTTTCGAAAAATTTAAATAGCATGAGGTGATGAGTGATAGCTCATCTGAAAGGATGTGTTATCCTCCATTCAACTGTGCAAAATATTTGAAATTTGCTTCATTACGTGTTGAGTTATTAAGTTTAAAAATAACAAAACACCACAAACAGGAAGGCAACTAAACTAACACTAACCTTATCTGTTATTACAATAGATGTTCAAAATGTTCCCCGTTGACCTCCTGGCAAAAATAAAGTCTATTTTTAGTTTCAGCCCTTACGCTTTGCAGAGTTTCTCGAGTAATTGTTGCACACACTTCCGTAATCCGCGCTCGTAACTCCTGAATAGAGTGACACTGAGTCTTGTATTCTTTAGGTTTCAGGTAACCCCATAAAAAAAATCTAAATGGGTTAGATCTGGTGATCTTGGAGGCCATTCCACAGATCTTCGGCGCCCGATCCATCGTCCTGCATAAACAGTATTCAAATGATTCCTCGCAGCAACTGCAAAATGAGGAGAAGCTCCATCTTGTTGCAAAATAATTTCCATGTCAAATTCGTCTTCATTATTTTCGACAGTTGCCACTATCAGTGGATCTATCACTGATTCCAGCATTTTCAAATAGAGGGCACCAGTCAGATTTTCCTCAATAAATAACGGACATATAATGTGGTCACCCAGTATTCCTGCCCACACATTAATTTTTTTGTGGAAACTGAGTTTCGCGAAAAAGTCGAGGAGTTCCATCGGACCAGTACATCACATTTTGTCTATGCAAGTAGCCTCATCACTGAAACAAATGTGTTTCAAATAGCTGGGATTTTGCATAATATTATTAGATACAATTTCACAATATTCTAGACGGCGGTCTGGATCATCGTCTGTCAGTTCATGAACCATCTTTATTTTATAGGGATGAATTTTTTTTTGAACTCTCAATACAGTCATCTGCGAAACCTCACAATTCAAGGCAACAGTTCTACTCGATGAGAACGGATTATTCACAAATTCGCCCATAATGTCCACTTTTTATTCCCCAGAAGTTGATCGCCCAGAACGTTTTTTATTTCGCACACTGCCGTTCTCATTCATTGAACATTCGTACAGCCTCATGATAATTGCGATGAGCCTCACCAAAAATAACAATCGTTTCGCATTTCTCATTTATCTCACGTGGTGCAACCATTGTTTGGAATGAATAGCAATCAAAACTTACAGCTAGAATACACTGACTCGCCCTCTCCTTAGGCATTTTCGGAAACTTACTCTGGTTCACCAACTCGATCCCAATAGTTCACGTAACGGATCACTCTGATCACTTACCCCAATACTATAGTTCACGAACGTATCAGGTTGAGCTGTTGAGCTTATTCTTATTTGTTCTGACACAAGACATAACATGCAAACTGATCTTTGTTTAGAAACGTTTTGTTTCTTTATCTCACTGGAAGATACATCAAAATAAAAAACATCTCATCGTCTTCATCAAAAACATAATCAAAAGCTAACGACGTTATTGTTTGGAATGTAGCAGTTTTCCTTTTCCTCATTAATTCAAATAATTTTTAAACTTTTGTAATGCGCATGCGGTGTCGTAGCGACTCTGACGACCCTACTTTTGAATAGGGTTATGCTAGACGAACCTGAGTCACTGATCGAGTAACCAACACCAAAGTTTGCGAACGCGCGTTACTTAACTCGGATTAGGAAAACGAATGTGAGGGTTGGGGATCGTGTCTCGTGTCATCCCGAGTAGGTTTCCGAAAATGCTACTTGATATCAGTTTATTGTTTTGACCATTTATCCTGAAAACAATGCAAAAACACCAAAAAAAACGTGCAGTTAATATCCAAGCATATGGCAAATAAGTCTCACTTGACGTCTGAACATGCAGGGCCGAATTTTAATTCTAAGGATGAGTGCACTACGTTAATTTTCGTTATTCTGAAACAATAATGACTCGAGAATTAATGGAGCGAATGTCAATTTCTCTGCACGGTTGAATAGAGAATAAAACTCCCTTTCAAATGAGCTATCACTCACCACCCCATGCAATTTAAATTTTTCGAAAGGGTTGCTACCCTCCAGTAAGGGATGAAATTCGGGGTAAACTATTCATACAAAAATGTACATTGTAGAAATCAAAAGTCGATGTGTCTCGGCGATTTTCCTAACAAGAGTCCAGTAACGAGTTAGATAGGGAGGGGGGGTAACATTTATGATGCTCACTGTATAAAATAGGTATTGATGCGAGACAAATTTTTGTGTCTGCACTCACAGAATAACCTAGATCAAAGAATTAAATACATTAATTTTTCCTTTTTAGTGCATTTGTATGAAAGCTTGTCTTAAAATCAATTATTTTAGTCATCCATTCATGTTGATAGTTTTATTAAAAACATATTTTTTGTTGTACTATACTAGTGGCTAGTGAATATAGTCAAGAATTTTCATTGTATACATCGTTGGGATGTGTGTTTCGTTGAAGCTGTATTAACCATTATGGTCAACTACAGCTGTTTCAAAGGAATTAATGGTTTTACGTCTTTGTCAATTTTATAGCTTTGGGTGTGAGTGAAATTTTGGAACGAAGTTCCTTATCGCGCGTTGCGAAAGGGGGCTGGACGGAATAAATTAAGACCAAAAGTTGTAACGACACTTTTTGCTGTAGTTGTAAGCCGTGCGGCGTGCGCGTGTTTTTCTGTCTGTCTCTCTGTCTCTCTCTCTCATAGAAAGCAAGCCAGTTATTTTCGTTTCGTCTTTCTATTTCGCATTGAACAGTGTGGTGTCGCGACGATTATTTTTGTTGAGTGTATACAGGTTTTTTGTACATAATAAATAATAAAAAATAATAACAATAATGAATCCTGACAGTGTTTCTGTACAAGTTCCGGATATTGCTGATGGAGTTAGGTAAGTAGAGATTTTATACAGACAATAATAAATGCTTATGTATTTTTAGCAAGTACGCATTATAACCTCTCTTTACTATTGTGCTAACCAAGTCATACGCGTTATAATCTCTCCATTATTGTGTGTTTAGCAAGTGTACGCGTCATAACTTTAATAAATTTAAAAGCAAATTATATTTTAATATTACAATATCAATGCGTATGTACTGAAATTGAGCCTACTGATTAAGTTTATATTACATTATATTTGTTAATAATAAAAAAAATATTATTATAACTTAAAAAAAAAATATTACAATTCCTTCACTAATTAATCGAAAGGAACTTCGTTCCATCCGGGTGTCCCTTGACACCTCTCAACTTTTTTATTTAAAAATATCGTTATTTTAAATCGGATCTACTAATTGACTACACTTTTGTAATGGTCAACTATTGGTTTTTTGTCAAGGTCAACAACTGGTACATACATTTTCCTTCATACCAGTTTGTTTTATTTTTAATTATAAGCTTAGTGAAACCACTGTATTTTTCAAAAAAATATTGAAACTAAGAGTTTTTTAAATATACAAAATACAATTGCTGTAAGCGATTTAGCGACAATGTCCACAATATTAAACAAGCGGAGAGGCTGTATGGAGTTCCGCAAGCTACTTTAATAAATACATTAAAAGATAGAGTAAACAAAAGACACTCACTTCACTAAATGATTTTCACTAAACTGGGTTTACAAAACCACGACACGTGTTTGGCTATACAATAGCTTCTTCAGGTGTAGATGATACTAACTAAACAAACACGATGTAACATATAAATAGTCAAGGCAGGAAGGTATATGAATCTAATTAAGGATATTGATGATATTAAGGTCTATCCATTAGGGAATGATACCAAGTAAAACGGAGATTATATTCATTACTTGTTTAATCTTCAGTAAAACAAATTCAACAAAGGAGAATTATTTAGGTTAATCTGGTCATTAAGCAAAAATTGCGACTTCTTGCATTTATTAATTTCCAGACTTTCTAGAAGGTCGAGTTTATAACCTTTCTTTTCTGTATATAATATTTCGAAATCATCAACAAAACAATGTTTTTCAGTCAAGAGATGAGTAGCAAAAGTTGAATTTGTTTTTCTTCACTTTCACTTCACTGAATTCCAAATTTCAGTTGATAACGTTAGGGAGCGGGTTAATAAAATAAAAAATATAGTTTATAAACCAAAAAACAAATTCGATTCCTTATACAAAAAGCATATAAAAACTCTAAACAATTATCAAAATTCTAAAAAAGTTTCAGAACATCAGTTTTTCAGTATAGATTCGTTAACCTATCCAAAACAGATTTCACGGCACAGGAAGAAAGTTCAATTGCAAAAGATTTCAACTATAATCTAAAACCAGAAATTAAGGTATTGAAACGGAAATAGCGCTAAAAGATACATCCGATTGTAATATTAACAAACATTTTTCGGCAAATATATTGAAATCTAATCTGTCAAAATCTCAAATAAAGTACAAAAAAGAAACATTAATCGCGAAAGGAATAAAGAAAAAGTCTATTGAAAATGACATAATATTTACACGTGCGGACAAAGGAAAAATGGTGATTGCAATTGATAAAGACATAAAGGAACTTCAGATTTCTTGAATTCAGATATATATGTTAACTTAACAATGATCCAACATTATTTACCAACAAGAAGTAAAAGAAACACTGAAATCAATTCATAGTATTTTGTATGAAAAAAAGGAATTTCGACACACTATTATGAATCCACAAGCGCCTAAAACTTTATTCATCAATCAAACTCCACAAACAAAATCACCCTATTCGTCCGGTCGTATCATTCATAACAGCACCTTCAGTGAAACTTTCCGGAAAATTAATAGATTTGATCAGGAAATATTGTAATTTCGTTCCATAATTTAGTATAAAAAATAGCTACGAACTAATTGATAAAATCAAGAACATAAAACTTCCAAGCAACTCCAAACTTATCTCCTTTGATGTCCAAAATTTATTTCCGGGTGTTCCACCAGAAGAATCTATCACTTTGGTAGAGAATCTTCTGGTTAGCAATAATGTAAATCCAATTATTATCTTGCTCCCAGTTTGTTTATCCCAAAATGATTTCCAATTTAACAATAATTTCTATTCTTCTGATAAAGGACTAAAATGGGTGATCCATTGAGTCCTTCATAGCTGGAATATTAGGGGCAATTTGAACAAAAAATTCACAATAATCATTAATTACAAATTTCTAATATTGGTAAATTTTAGTGTCTTCGTGGAAACCGGAAGACAATTAAAAGTGTTCATGAATACAATTCACCCTTCAATAAAATACACAAAAGATATGGAGACAGATAATTCTTTAAACTTTTTAGAACTAACTTAAAAAAAAAAAAAAATTTTTCATAAACCTTTTTAATAAAACACAAAATAATTACTATAAAAAAACAAATTAATTAATATTCCTTTAAAAATATCAATAACGGTTATAGTCCAAACCTTATGGATAATATTCTTTCAAGAAAACTTTATAAAAAAGCTATAATAGAAGTGTTTCCTACTCTATACGAAAAACAAAATTTCAAAGTATTTACATATTTAGGCCATCTTACCGAAAAAATCTACTTTTTTGCGTAAAAATAATCAATATTGCATATAAAACAGATAATAATTTAAGTAAGTTTATTAAGAACAATAAAGATAAAACTGAGAAATCTGATAAATCTGGAGTATATAAATTAACTTGTGGCTCTTGTGCAAGTTTTTACATAGGCCAAACGGGCAGAACATTCAAAAAAGGATTATCAGAACTCAGGAACTGACTGAAAAGCATTGTTTTGTTAACGATTTCGAAATATTATATACAGAAAAGAAAGGTTCTAAACTCGACCTTCTAGAAAGTCTGGAAATTGGTCTCATTCCCTAATGGATAACCCCTAATATCATCAATATCCTTAATTAGATTCATATACCTGCCTTGACTATTTAATATGATACATCGTGTTTGTTTAGTTACCTGAAGAAGCTATTGTATAGCGAAACACTTGTCGTGGTTTTGTAAACCCAGTTTAGTGAAAATCATTCAGTTAAGTAAGTGTCTTTTGTTTATTTCAATATGGATTCTCATCAAGTAACGGCCACATCAATTCAAAATTTAAAAGATAGATCTCCCTCAACAAGACAAATGGCCCAGCGACACAAACATCCCTGGGAGTTTTGAATGTAGGCATGAGGATGTTTTTTTGAGACAAAATATGCACTTCCCAAAGAGGACATTAAAGGATGTTGGAAGTATTGTATTTGATCTTCTGTGGCATTTCTTTGTATGCCTAATGAGAGGTATTGGCGAAGTCAAAAAAATGTTAACCTGTGGATGTTCTTTCTAGACATAACATAGTTCGCCTTGAGAGGTTCATCCCAGAATTGAATATACATTTATTGTCCAGTTTCATAATGGTTCTCGAAGTTATAAAAAAAATATTTTCGTTTTCAACATCAACATGTCATTCTAACAGAATCATTAATGGAGAAGTTTCACTCAGAATGTGTCAAGTTCGTTTTTTTTTCAAGAAGAATCTCCATTTAGATTACATGATGAACATCCTAAAAGAAAGGATGCATTCCTAGTGGTATAAAAATTTAAAACAAACTCCATTTCAAATAGAATGTGTCACCTTCACTTGTCCAAATAAATAACAGAAGGCTTCAGAAAGTTACCTCTAATAATGTGTTATTTACAACGCAAAACGTTTTGGGAATGTTCTGTTGTGTCTATGAAAAGGCTATCACTTAGGACAAGTTCTTTCTGTTACATCCCATCAGGGACATCCAGAAAAGTTATATTTTGTATAAACAGAACATCGCAGTGGATGTTCAATGTCTCAAAACCTCGTACTTTTAACAACTCTGAGATGTTTTTGTGCACGCTGGGGATTGCTTAACAGGAATGGAAAGAACCTGTGAATCTCGTTTTAAACTGTAAACAATAATGTGAATGATTGAGATCATAAAATTAATGGAAAAGAATCATATTCAGAAATAAATGCAACATCAACCTAAATAGTTATTTAAAACGGTTTCCGAGGAGCCTCAGACTACAACTCGTTTTGAGACAAATTTGCGCTGAATCGATATACCTACCTACCCATTGTTTTTTGATCATATGCGTTTTGTTTTAAATAATTTTCTTGGATTTTTTTTTCTCCCGCCAAAATAATGATACTGAATTATCATCTGCATGGAGTGTTTTATCGGCAATATTTTCGGGATATTATCTTTTCTGTAGGTCATAGATAAAAATTAAAAATATATAATAAAAACTTTTTATAACGAGAGGCTACGTGAACTTTTAAAATTTCAAAAATATCATGGGAGCATGTTGTTCGCGTTTGGAGTCCAAATTTCTTATTGCTGTCATGAGTCAGTTATAAATATATAACTCCAATTATATTTTCAATCATATTCATCATCATCAATAGCTTCCCAAAAAATGTAATCCCTATAACGAAAATACAGGAAGACCAGAAGGCATTCTGTAAGATTCGGACGGAAGAACTTTCAATTGTTACGCATACCTACCATGAAACGTATTCGAAAAATAAATACAATTGTCGGGCGAATGAGATTATAAATCAGTGGAAATATAGAACAAACCTACCACAGCGTTAGAATTTATATTTATGGTATGGCTGTTTTGCATTTTCGTCATTGACTTCATAAAAGAAATATTCTTAGAAAAATCATATTCTGCTTTGATGGTAACACAAAGCATACCTAATCTTGTTCAGTTCGAATTTACAGGAACATTGATTTCAATCTACTTTAATTTACATCGGCAAAAATATACCGTAAGTGAAGGTTCACCAAGCAAATAAAGTCCAGGAAATCATTACACAATATTCGAAAATGAATAGCCATCCGTTAAACACCCCTCGTTCATATCACAATTCATAATAATAAAACCTACCTGGGTAGGTACCTCCAGTTCGCAGACTGTACTACATATCCATAGAGAATACCTATTATTAGGTAGGAATTTGCTGTCCGGTTCTTCACATTCCTTTCTTCGCGTAGCTCCACACCTCATGCATTGTAATCCTCATTTGCAATATATGGAAGACATTTCGCCGAATAAAGTAACGTGTATACCGAATATTCCGTTTACAATGAATGTACCGGTGAATTTTAGGACATTTAAACTTGTATTCACTTTTTCAGCCGTTCAAAACAACGTTACACGACGCGAAGAAACGAAACAAACGTCAGTAGGTACCGAGAAACTGCAAGCACACACACCACAGATTGTTGCTGTAATAGAGATTAATCCACTTTCCACAGTTTTTTTTCGGCATCAATCATTCGAGAACGCGTACTAAATAAAACAAGCGAACGGCATTGCGGAGACCATGATGAAGAACGCAAAGTGGACGTGAACTGAGAGTTTCACCTGAACCTGATGTACCGTGCTTTCAAGTCAAACTGAACCAAACCCGCGAGCAGTGGTCGCGGTGCTCCGCCTAGTTCAAATCTATTTTTAACGTTTTTGCTTTGAGAAAAGACATTTTCAGTTTATCATAATCAGGCGTTCTTTGTTTACGTGTATGTAAATATTTTTGCATATTGTTGGATTTTTACGTTGGGTAACTATTTTTGTATTATTACCGTTAGTTTTATATGTATCGTTAGGTACCTGGGAAAATTCGAATAACGCGAGCTGTCGTTCCCCTCCCACCGTTTGCCACTTACCTTGAAATCATTCCTTACACATCGTTCCAAATTATTCTCTTTGAGGAATGTTTGAAATATCATGACGTATTTTTATGGAAATTCAGATAATTTATTATTTCCAGGAGCGTCGTAGCATTCAAAGTTGTTTAATTAAATTTGCATATCTTCATCAAAATAAAGAGAAATGTTTTCCTTTCTATTTTTTCAGCCACAATTTCAAAGTATCAATTAATTTTCCTCTACTGAAAAAATGTGATTGGGCATGATTCAGGAGCTAAAAATAATAGAATCATTTTCTGAGTAAATAGACAATGATTCAGGTGTTTCGTTCCGTATGTTTTTTTATTTTATAATGTATCTGCCAGTTATGGGAAAAAGTATTTCGGTGAAAATGGCTGAATTTTTGATATGTTGTTGCTGGTCCAACTCGATCGTATGACCAGATTCGGCGCTAGAGGGCGCCAAATCATGAATTTTGTGATTTTTGAAGAAATTCAGCTGAATAAAAAAATATCAATATCTCATTTATATTCAATATTGTGTGCGACTGAGCATTCCTAAAATGCGTGAGAAATATTTTACCATAATACAGAAAAAAACCTGTTTTTTTACAGGGTAGTCAACAATATACTCAATTCTTCAGTGAATGAATTCGCCTACGAGGTTATTACACGCTTTATATTAGCTTCACTTGTATGTTTGTTTGTTTGTAACCGACTCCTTTGGGCGCGATTTTGACCCACTTCCAGACGTCCGAATGATTTGAAATTTGGCAGGTGTACATAATTCCGGTGACAATGCATTGAGAAATTTTTGTGTGAAGAAAAAACAAAATGGCGGCTCCAATATGGCGTACGAGTTCTGTGATTATGGTCCGATTTGCTTCAAAATTGGTATCTGTGGGTTTGCGTGGTCGGAGATTATGATTATTTTGTCAAAATTGAAAAATTCAAGATGGCGGCTCCAAAATGGTGGACGAGTTTTGTGATTATGGTCTGATTATATTCAAAATTGGTATGTGGGGGTTTTAGGGGTAGTATATTTTGATTCTTTTGTAAAAATTGGAAAATTCAAGATGGCGGCTTTAAAATGGCGGCAGAGTTTTGTGATTATGGTCTGATTCTATTCAAAATTGGTATGGGGGGTTTTTGGGGTCGGAGATTATGATTACCTAATTTGATAAGATTATTCCATTTTTCAATTTGCAAAAAAATAATGAAAAAACTAAAAAAACACGCGTTTATAAATAAACCACACTAAAAAGTAGGAAATAAATGATAGTTTAAAAAAACTAAAAAACACGCTTTTATAGAAAACTAGACTAAAAAAATAGAAAATAAGAGAAAAATGTATTTTATTTAAAAAAAAGCGTGGGGTATCAATAATTATATAGTACATTACACACCTAGGGCAGTAAAGTAAGAAATGTCTCAGATCACAGGTAATTGTTGGACGAGGCGATACCATGTACCCCACGTTTTTTTTCAAATAAAATAAATTTTTTTCTTATTTTCTATTTTTTGAGTCTTGTTTTCTATAAAAGCGTGTTTTTTAGTTTTTTAAACTATTATTTATAAGTTGATTGAGTTTATCATTGAGGATCAATCAGAATGGTTTGTTGATCGACCAAAATATAATAAAGCTATGAATACAAAGTGTTTGGAATAATGAAGGGTCAATATTATAGCGGGTGGCACAGGATATCGGGCCACCCCTGTAACTTCTGCATTCGTGAACGGATTTTTCTAAAATTCGGTACAGTTATATAAGCAACCATTTCGGATTTGATCACATTACACTCCAATATGGCGGACTTCCGGTTTTTCTGCAAATGCCAGCAACTTTGTTTTTTCAAATAGAACACCCTGTATATTTTTACATATTCAAGTTCAACAGGTCAAAACAAGTCCAAACCCCATGTCAAATTTCATTTTTTTCAAACAATCAAAATTAAAATTGTTTTTTTATTTTACGTCGTGGATAAATGAGATTTGGTCAAGGCTATTCACCATGAGTCGCACATAACAGAAAAACATAATTTTTTCTGAAAAATTATTTTTTGTGACATTTATTGATGAATCAATTCAGTCACATCACATTTTGATCAAAAATTCATTTTTTTCAAATGAAACCCCTATGGGCCACCTACCTGTCAAAAAATGACATATCATTTTTGTATTTCGGTGCAGTAATAAATTGTATACATTCAAAAATCTACAACTAGTTCATGAGTTTCCTTGCAGTTCGAATAATTCTTCAACTCAGTAAGCTGTGGAAAACAACATTTCTGAATCTTGTCAATGTCTTTCGCTGTCATCTTCCATATCAACTCTCGAAAATTAGTTAACTTCCGAAAATTAGTTTAGTAGAAATGTAAAATCAAAATTATAGGTTCACAAGAAGTGAACAGGTTGATATGTTATTAATTTACGGAGAATGTCTTAAAAACAGTGTCGCCGCTTGTCAGTTATACGCTGAATGATACCCACACAGAAGACACTCACAAAGAACCTTTTTCAAAAATGTGCAGAGAAGATTCCGAAAAGAACCCAACAATGGAGAAGATGATCGTAAGTGAGGAGGCAGGAGGCAGAAATGAATGTTTCGCTTATGTCGATTTTGATCCAACCACTTCGACGTGGGAATTGGAATACCAATGCAATGTTAGTCGAGAAAACGTTAGAAGAATTAAAAAAAACACCATTATCGTGCTTATAAGTATAACTTACACAATTAGTTGACAAGATTCAGAAATGTTGTTTTCCACAGCTTACTAAGTTGAAAAATTATTCGAACTGCAAGGAAACTCATGAACTAGTTGTAGATTTTTTAATTTATACAATTTTTTACTGCACCGAAATACAAAAATGATATGAATTGTTTTTCCTTAATGTATGTTCTAGAGAGACAGGTAGGTGGCCCATAGGGGTTCCATTTGAAAAAATTTTTATTTTTTATCAAAATGTGATGTGATGTGAAATGTTATGTGAATTGATTAACCAGTAAGTGACACAAAAAATAATTTTTCAGTAAAAAAAAAGTTTTTCTGTTATTTGCGACTCATAGTGAATAGCTTCGACCAAATCTCATTTATCCACCAGGTGAAATGAAAAAAACAATTTTAATTTCAATTCTATTAAAAAAATCACATTTGACATAGGGTTTGGACTTGTTTTGACCTGTTTAACTTGAATATGTAAAAATATACAGGGTGTTCCATTTGAAAAAACAAAGTTACTGGCATTTCCAGAAAAACCGGAAGTCCGCCATATTGGATTGTAATGTGATCAAATCCGAAACGGTTGCTTATATAACTGTACCAAATTTCAGAAAAGTTCGTTCACGAATGCAGAAATTACAGGGGTGGCCCGATATCCTGTGTCACCCGGTATATATGTGTATAATTACGCGTGAAGGAAACAAAATTGCATTTACCTATATTTGAGGGAAGTAAATTAAACTCACACCAAGTTTGTATCTTCATTAAATCACTTTGGAGTTGCAAGCTATCACTCAAGTTATCAATTCTTTTATACAGGGTGAGTCAGAAGTACTTTGACAAACTTCAGGGGGCGATTCCTCACAATATTCTAATACGAATTGTCCAAATAAATATATGTCTGGAAACGCTTCGTTTCCAAGATACAGGGTGTTAAAGTTTTATTTTTATTTTCTTTTTTTTAAATAACTTTCGAAATACTGACCTTAATTGAATGAAAATTGGTATCGAGAGGTTTTTTGAGGTGTCAAATTCGAAGGGGGCACCACCTACACGTCTTTTTTTTTTGAAGATCCATAACTTTTTTGAGCGTACTTCAAGCACATTTTCCAGTGAAAAAATTGATTCCTCTATCATATCTACGTAAAAAAGCTACCCCTGTTACAAATCGCTATAAGCAACCGTTTTTTAGATATTTGGACTTGAAAATTTCAAGTCGATTAATTGATAATCGATGCGTGTTGGTGTTATTACCATTATTTTGCATTTTTCACAAGAATGCTTAGGAAATGAATTTGACGTTTAAGTTAGTAGTTTTGGTTTTTTGTAGGGGGCGCCACCTATTCTATTTATTTTTACTCGTTTGAAATAATTATTACTAAGGGTGCAAAATCTGTATTTGTTTTAATAAAATTTCATTATTTTTGGATAGATTCAGACAAATGAAAAACGTTGACATCTTATTTGTAATCGATATTCAATCTTTGTTCAACTGAGCGTTACTAAGATTCGTGAATGACTTTTCCATAAAACAGAAAAAAATATATTCTACAGGGTAGTTTCCAATATACTCAATTTTTAGGTGAAATAATTCGCCTTCCGACTATGAGTTGATTGAGTGAGTATTCACTCTTCTCGAGGATTCAATCATCCTATTAACCCAACTACGTCGTATTACCAAAAGGTTCGACGATAGAGGGCGCCAAATAATCAATTTTGAATTTTTGTAGGATTTAGCATGCTACAAAATATGAATATATATTTTGAGAGTCATTCAAAGAAATATATCTGATGTTCTGAGGATATTGAGTATATAGGCCAATCAAATTAAGATATTTGGAGGAATTGATTTCCAGCAAGCTGGAAATTATTTTAATAATTTTATTCGGTCCTAAATGCGTGTAATCTAAGTTTGCACCATCCCAAGTGGTGAGCTTAACTTTTGATAGTCAAAAAACCGCACTGCAAGTTTTTGCACTGTTTTTAGTTTTTTGTATCTGGAAAACGGTGCGTCGGACGGAGAATGTCATTCCATTCAATAATGCAGAAGACTAAATTCTGCGTCGAATGACATTTAATAACATCATAGTGGTATAGCCGAAATCGAATGTTAAAAACGAAAAAAATTTCGTAGTTCGGTGCAAACTTACATTTTGCGGCTTGCCAAGACGACATATCTTGAAAACAGCTACTCCTATTGTATTGAAAACCTCATGGAATGAAAGTTGTAGAGAATACAATTTTACGTTATACTTAAAGATACAGTAGAACGCCAATCATCCGAACTCCAAATATCCGGATCGCCAATTATCCTCATCGCATTCGACTCAGAAAAACACGCTCAGACTCAGACCGTTCAACTGTTCTTGGCAGCCCTCTATTCATCTAAGGCAGATGAGACCTCCTTGGACCAAATCCGCTACGAGATATTTTCAAAATCCCCAACAGAGTCAACTTTCGAGCTGGCCTCTCCCTCCAACAAATGCAGCCGCCGCCCAACATATTCAGCGGGTGTACCTTCAAATTCAGGGCTGGTATGAGAGACCAAATGATCCTCTGAGCTGGGGTTGGAGGAGAACGGACCTTGGCCTGCTCCCCATCATAATAATAATAATAATAATAATAATAAATATACTTTAATGTCAGTAAGAGTAAATCTTGTGGACAAAGCTTGAATATAGAAGTATTACTGATGATTACAAGATTTATAAAAAATATCTAAAAATAAGAGTTGTCAGTATTGTTAAAAAATATAAAAAATATATATACGTACACACACGCCCATATATATACACAAAACATACATATATAGACATGTATATACATATAAACACGTAGATGTATACACACATAAACAATTTACATATAGACACAAACACATCTACAACTTAGTGACGTCAACTTAAAAACTTACATGGATTCAAATATGCACCCTGTCAATCAAATTTATCATTGTAAAACTCCTGCAAGTTGTAATAGGGTCTATCTGCCAGAAACTTTTTAATAATTTTTCTAAAGTTTGTAATGTTCATATTCATATTCGCCTCCCTTATGTGCGAGGGGAGGTGATTGTACATCTTAACTCCATTGTAGTAAATCGAATCTCTGATCATGTTTGATGAGGGAATTGGCAATTTCAACATGTGAGAGCGGTGTTGTAATGACTACCTGAAGCCTCGAACATAGACACATTCTTGTATATGAGACAAACTGATTCTAGAATGAATAACGCAAATACTGTTAGTATTTTTCTTCAACAAATATGTTTCTGCAAGAATCACGGGGTTTTAGTTTACGCAAGTACCTTAAAGCACGTTTCTGCAGTACCAAGACTGATTGAAGTGCCGATGAGTTGCTAACACCCCAAAAAGGTATTCCATAACGTAAATGGGACTCTATTAGGGCGTAATATACAGTTTTGGCGATTTTAGATCCCAAATTCGACGAAGTTACTCTCAGTGCATAGCATCCAGCAGAAATCTTGCTTTTGAGATGCTTGATATGTCCGTCGAATTTGAGCTTATTATCAATATGGATACCTAGGAATTTAGTTAGAGGCTTGTTCTCGATCAATATGTTATTACTAAATGTAAGGTCGTCAAGAGAGCATCTGAATGAAATGATGTTTGTTTTTGTTGTATTGAAGGATAACAAATTTGCATCGCACCATTCCTTAATTTTTTTCATATCAGTAGATATTAAGTCGGGTAAGGTGTTAGAATTCTTGCTGTTCCATAATATCGTGGTATCATCCGCAAATAGGGTGAATTTTCCAGATATGTTCAAGTTGGTTAGGTCGTTTATGTACAACAAGAACAGAATGGGACCGAGAACTGATCCTTGAGGCACTCCGGACTTAATTTCCTTTCTTTCAGAAAGTTCTGTTGTTCTCACCATTTGATTCCTACCCGAAAGGTAAGATTCAAACCATTTGTACGTGGTTCCTCTGCAACCATACTGGTGGAGTTTTCTCGGTAAGATTTTATGGTCGACACAGTCAAACGCCTTTGACAGATCGCAAAAGACTGCAGCAGCTACATTACCGGCATTCAGCTTTGAGTAAGTGTCATATAGAAATGAAAAAATAGCATCATTCGTGATTTTATTATTTTGAAAACCAAACTGATTTTCACTTAAAATGAAGTGGCGTTTTAAGAAAGCGGTTAAACGTATTTTCACCAGTTTTTCGATGAGTTTGGCCAAAGTTGGTATGAGGGCGATCGGGCGAAGATTTGAGGGATCATATGAGTCTCCACCTTTGTATAGTGGGATGACAACTGAAGTTTTCAGGAAGTCAGGAAAAAGTCCTTCATGAAATGAGTTATTGATTATAGACACAAGTGTATTGAGAGCATTGAGAGGAAGATTTTGGATGATTTTAATCAAAATTCCATCATAACCACTTGCGTTTTTGTTTTTTATAAACCTCAAAATTTCGACTAATTCGTCGATGTTTGTATAATATAGAATTAGGTTCTCGTCAATATTGATACCTTCTAGATTCATCATGGGATCGTATGGAATAGTTATTTTCTCATTCAGTTTTTGTGCAATAGAGCAATAATAGTCATTGATTTTATCAGGACTGAGAGTTGTCACAACATTTTTCTTCTTGGTTTTTCCCGTAATATCAGTAATAATAGACCAAGTTTCTTTCATTTTATTGCTTGATTTATAAATTTTTTTGGAATAGTGGATTTCCTTTGCTTTTTTGATGGTGGATCTATATATTCTGCGGTAGGTGTTAAAGTAGACATGGAAGCTTTGATTATCGGTGAACTTCCGTATGGTATGCAATGAACGTATGTTTTTTGAAGAAATTTTCAATCCTAATGTAACCCAGGGTTTTTTTGTTTTATTTTAATTTTTTGTATAGGAAATGATTTGTCGAATATATTCAGTAGCGCAGTGTGAAAAGTGAGAAAGGGGTCATTTTGCAACAAAACACCCTCCCACTCAAACTTGAGGCAGTTGTGATAAAATCTATTAAAATTTGCTCTACTGTAAAGTCTACCGCGTTTACATTTCCGTTTTGTGTTCAAAGAGTCAAGGAGCACAGAACAGGTTACTGCCTCATGATCAGATAATCCTGACGGTATCACTGAACATGATACGTTCTGCACATCATAATTGCTACAGACATAATCAATACAAGTATTGGAGAATTGAGAAAGACGGGTATCTGAATCAACGTGCATACTCAAGTCAAAGGTTAAAAGTAAGTTCTTACACCAAGGATCCAGCTCCACCTGAAATTCTCAACACTGTGTCCTGCAAATATACAAAGGAGTGTACAGGGAAGTGCAGCTGCCGAAAAGTAGGCATGAAATGTTCAACCATATGCCTCAACTGCAACGGCCAGTCATGCTCGAATTCTGCACCCTTCGACGATGAGGATGTGACCTTCATTGCCGTAGAAGCAGAAATAGGTGAGGATAGTCCCTTTGAATTTAAAAACTACGATATCTATGTAATGTGAAATTTTACTCTCTATATTTTTTTCCATGGATTTTTAATAGGAGTATCTGTTTTCAAGATATGTCGTCTTGGAAAGCCGCACAATGTAAGTTTGCACCGAACTACGAAATTTTCTTCGTCAACATTGTATTTCAGCTATACCTATACCATTGAACCGAATTTGATGTTTACAGATGTCTTTCGACGCAGAATTCAGTCATCTGCATTATTGAATAGAATGACATTTTCCGTCCGACGCACCGTTTTCCAGCTACAAGCAAAAAACTACAAAAAATTTGGCGGTTTTTTGGCTACCAAAAGTTAAGCTCGCCACCTGGGATGATGCAAACTCAGATTTCACGCATTCAGGACCAAATAGAGGTATTGAAACGATTTCCAGCTTACTGGAAATTAATTCCTCAAAACGTTTTTTTTCGATTTAATTTTATTGGCCTAATATTTCCCTCGACTAATATATTTGAAATAAATGAACTGCGTTTACCCAACTGAATTCAAGGATAATTCAATTATAGGCATGGAGTTATTAGACTATCCATCGATCAAAAAACCTAGAGGAACGTATATTGTTCATAATTTGTTGGATATCTTATAATTTGGTGACATTAGGGTAGAATGTTCTTCTAGTGGAGATGGTGATTCCGAACTATGAGTGTCATAAATATTTACACTCCAAGGAAATCGCCACTGTAAGAAAAAAAATAAGCTGTTTTGAAAAAAGTATTTTGGAATTATTCATATTTACCTATGCCTCGTCTACAAACATATCCATTGCATGATTTGAGTTCAGCTGTTGTCCTCTGTTCGAAGCGTCATGTATCCTATTGAGAAGTTGCGAACTGGGATATCTGATAACAGCCTCATATCTGGCATATATGAGGAACCACACATTAGCTTTGTGTGCACATTATCCCAGAGTATTGAGCCTTGCTTGCATGAGTACTAATATCCTAAATGACAATCAAACTGTAACTACAATTACATCGCAAGAAGCAAGTTTTGAGACCCCCAGCACATCACATTTGCAAGAAAATCTAAATCCAGAAAAAATTATTGAACGACTTGTTCAGGAAAATCGCCGTCTGTATTTTGTACTTTAATAGATTATGGCACGAAGAATATTATTAAAACATAAATCCTTATAAACCTAAATTTATACATACGTTAAAATAAGATTTGAATTCTGCGCGTGGACACAAGGAGAGATAGAAGAATATAGACAGTTTGCAAAGTATGTGTTGTCTTCTGATGAGGCAAGTTTCATCTCAAATGGAGTAGTAAGTTCGCAAAATTGCCGATGGTGGGCCGACGAAAACCCAAATTTTGAAATAGAATGCAAAGACCAATATTGCTTTGAAATAAACGTCTGGTGGGGCATTTTCAATGATACATTAGTTCGTCCATTCTTTTTCCGTACGATATGAACAATGAAATGTTCTTACATTTTTTTTAATGTTTGAGATAGCGCCAAAATTTGTGATCAATACTCACAGCAAGAAAGAGACCCGTTATGGATCCAGTTTGATGGAGCATCGTGTCATAGTACGGCATTAATTAAAGAATATATCGATGACAAATTGGAGAGTAAATGAATTTAGTTAGAGAGCCGCGGGTCTAAAACCGCGATGAGAGGCTATACGTCTTCCGTTTGGTGAGTCCATCCCTCGAAAA
Organism: Gonioctena quinquepunctata; assembly: GCA_018342105.1. Lineage (NCBI taxonomy): Eukaryota > Metazoa > Arthropoda > Insecta > Coleoptera > Chrysomelidae > Gonioctena > Gonioctena quinquepunctata. The sequence goes on from JAFIRS010003379.1 coordinate 113,433, forward strand.
CCCCAAATTCCAAATATTTTTGAAATCGGGCAGGGCCCACTCCAGTACGAAGGGAAAATGTCTATCGACTTTTTCGACGATTTTTATATGTCTTCCGTTATAATAATTTTGTTCAGAAAGTGACTAGTGATCAGCTAACAAAGCGGAAGACGATTTGGTTGAAACGCACTACTCGCAACCTACAGAATGGGCCATTGAAAACGAAACAGCGGCTCTGTAGGTCGGCAGAACCGAATTATATAAAAACGCTCGGACACATCAACTACATTTTCGAGGGGAACATCGTTCGCGATGAAATTCACCCGAAATACATTCCATCCCTCGGAGGTGTGACCGCCACCCCTAAATTTTTAAATGGCAACATATGGCAAGTGATACCTCATTTGAAAGGTAATTTCCTTCTCAATATGAAACAACAAAAATAAATTAATTCTATCGATTTGTTTTCGAGATATACGAACTTGAAGTTAGAAAATCACTTTTTATTCACTCAATCAATAAAAACAATATCTGATAAAGCAACTGTCGCAATAATTATTATTGTCAATGAACTAAATGTTCAAAAGGTCTACCATCCATTTCCATACAATAGTACAAGTTCTGTTCAAAACGAGACCTCACATTTCGTAGCATTTCCGGCGTTATTCGACGGCATTCTTCAATAATTCTCCTTCGTAAATCTTCCAGAGATTCTGGTTCGGTTGCAAAGATTTTATTTTTCAAGTGACCCCACAGGAAAAAGTCGAGTGGGGTTAAATCTGGAGATCTGGCTGGCCACTCTATAGAGCCTCTTCTTCCAATCCAACTTCCAGGAAACATTCTATCCAAAATCGCCCTAACAGGCTATGTATAATGTATAGGTGCCCCGTCTTGTCGAAATATCAAGTGGTCTTCATGGTAACGATCGTCATTTTCAATTATGTCTACTAATTGTGGATAAACAAATTTATTCAATAATTCCAAATAAGTTTCTCCTGTCAGGTTACCGTCGAGAAATACTGGTCCAATCAAACGGTCCCCAAAAATACCGGCCCGGACATTGAGTTTTTGGGGAGTTTGAGTATGGACTTCGTGGAAAGCATGTGGATTGGCATTTGACCAATAACGACAATTATGACGATTCACAGTCGAATTCAAAAAGAATGTAGACTCATCAGAAAAGCAGATGTTGAAAACGAAATTCTCATCAGCATCTATTCTCGTAGTCATAATTTCACAAAATTCCTGTCACCTATCAAAATCATCTTCATTCAATTGGTGTACCAAATGTATTTTGTAGGGGTGGAATTTATGATGTTTCAGGATTCGGCGGATACTGGTTCTACTGATATTGGTAACACTAGCCAATTTCCTTGTGCTCAATGTTGGGTCTGCATGAACTTGTCCTAAAAGTGCAACTTCAACAGCTTCATTTCTCAACGGAAATTTACGTACTGGGTCCCGTTTCTTGTTGGCTACTGATCCAGTTTGAAGAAATTTTTGCACTAATTCTAGAAGGTATTTTCTAGGAACGAGTTTATCTGAATGCGTTTCATTGAACAAATTAGCTGTACGATTACTGCACTCATCATTCTTAAAAAAAAATTGTTATTATTTCAACTCTTTCCGCGATCGTATACACCATTATTGCGGAAAGATATTCAGCAGCTTTAGTCAAGTAATTCACTCTAATGTCGTTCAATCAAAGATCAGTTTGACACTGATAGACGTCCACAATTTGACGAAAAAAATTATCTCATACATGTTTTTGTTGTACTCGCATTTGAGTCGAATTCGAGAAACGTATTTTTATCGATTCTTAGGAACCTTACATTTTTTTCGATCAAGTAAATGAGGATGAAATAAAAATTTTGAATGGAATTGCATGTTATTTGTTGGTAAACAGTTAGATCATTTGATTCCTTGACAATGATAATTATATTTAAACAGTTGCATTGTTAGATGTTATTTTTATCGATTGAGTGAAAGAAAAAGTTATTTTCCAACTCTAAGTTCTTTATCTCAAAATCGAATCGAATCGAAAATACCTTTCAAATGAGGTATCACTTGCCATATGTTGCCATTTGAAAATTTAGGGTAGGCGGTCACAGCTCCGAGGGATGGAATGTATTTCGGGTGAATTTCACCGAGAACGATGTCCCCCTCGAAAATGTAGTTGATGGGTCTGAGTGTTTTTATATAATTCGGTTCTGCCGACCTACAGAGCCGCTGTTTCGTTTTCAATGACCCACTCTGTATTTTAAAAAATTTTGGGCTTTAAAATCGATCATCGCAAAAATTTGACGTCCCCTATTTGCTTAATTTTGTGTTCCTTTACATTGGAATGGTCTTTACATCGGGAAAATCCGAGTTGAAGTCTTTTTTAGTAGGGCCCGGCCTCAGGGTTGACCAAATAAACAAATTGAAAAACTCGCGGGAGCGGCTAAGTTGAAAAATCGAAAACTGCACTTGGGTTCAATCTCAAGCTTCCAAATGTTGCATGGAGCTTCAGAAAACCTAATTTCCAAAGGGAAGACTTTTTGGCCAACTTTTCACCCCTTCCCACCCCTTTGAATTTCCTCTGTTTATTCCTGGTAATCTTTTTCGTTTTGAAAATTTTTCTCATCGATAATTCAGAAATCGGGTAGGGCCCACTCCAGTATGAAGGGAAAATGTCTATCGACTTTTTCGACGATTTCTATATGTCTTCCGTTATAATAATTTTGTTTAGAAAGTGACTAGTTATCATCTGACGAAGCGGAAGACGATTTGGTTGAAGCGCACTACTCAAAACCTATTTTCGAAAATTTTGGGTCCCATAAACCATCATCGCAAAAATTCGATGTCTCATATTTGCTTGATTTTGTGTTCCTTTACTTTGTTATGGCCTCAGGGTTGACCAAATAAACAAATTGAAAAACTCGCGGGAGCAGCTAAGTTGAAAAATCGAAAACAGCACTTGGGTTCAATCTCAAGCTTCCAAATGTTGCATGGAGCTTCAGAAAACCTAATTTCCAAAGGGAAGACTTTTTGGCCAACTTTTCACCCCTTCCCACCCCTTTGAATTTCCTCTGTTTATTCCTGGTAATCTTTTTCGTTTGAAATTTGTCCTCATCGATAATTTAGTCTATAAAGTTTAATAAACTTATCTCAACTAGTAGTTAATGATACCAGGAATATATTTCAACCCCTATATAAGGGCTGTTCGCCTCCGCCGTCTCAAATAATCATACATAAATGAACTTGGGGAGATGAATGAATGCCACCAAATCAATTCTTTGGCGTTAGGCTCGTTAACGATTTATAAATAAAGAAAGTTATAAACAATTCTTACCAAAAAATAAATAAATAAAGTTAAAAACAATTTTTACAAACAAATTATCACAAATGATTTTGGTGTCAAAAATTATTTCGGTATAATTTATTCTCTCACATTTGATTAATTACAACACTTTTTTGGTTACAAATTGGTTTATTTGTTCAATTGTATGTACTTTTCTCTGATATTAAATTTAGTGAATAAAAGAGCACGCTGAATGGTAGTTTTACAATTTTATTGGACGATCGTCGACCCTTCACTGTTTACAAGAAGAAATCATGTGCTAATGACAATGTGGACTGGACAATAGTGGCTCTCTTTACGAGTTCGCCGTAAAATACAGAAAAGGTCACGTAGGCACATAGGAAGGTCACGTAGGCGATTTGAATGAATGAATTATACCGAAATCATTTTTGACACCAAAATCATTTTTGATAATTTGTTGGTAAAAATTGTTTAAAACTTTATTTATTTATTTTTTGGTAAGAATTGTTTATAACTTTTGGTTGGTTGGTTGGTTGGTTGGTTGGTTGGTTGAAAGCTGACGAGCCAGAGACAGGGTTGGCACTTAGCTTCCCTTGACACTGCGACCAGCTAAGGTCTATTGTATCACTCTGTCGTCAGTGGTTCCTCATTCAAACAGGTTTGTGCCTTCAATTAGGTTTAGAAGCTTGTTGATAAGGTTCTTCGGATTCATGCCTGTTTCCGGGCTGATCTCTCCAAAGGTTGTGTCGCCTACTACTTAGGGCGTCACAGTCGAAGATAATATGAGAGGCTGTTTCCTCCTCTTCATCACATAGCCTACACTCCACGGTTTCCCTGCGTACTCCCATGGTGTTTAGGTGTTTTCTTAGGCCGCAGTGTCCAGTCAACAGACCTATTGTTATACGAGCCTTCGTTCTGTTCAGGTTCAGAAGGTCAGCCGTCAGGGTCCGGTTTGGATGCCCTACCATGACTCTGCTGTGTATTTGCCCGACAGTTTGATCCCAATATTGTTGGTGTCTTCTTTTTATCCACTCGTCGATCAGGGTCCTGCATTGGTTTTTGCTAATCCCATGTACAGGTTCTGGCCCTGTGAATAGCGTTTCAGATGCTTGTCTAGCTAGCTGGTCCGCTTTGACGTTGCCTTCAATGCCTCTATGACCTGGCACCCCCATCAAGGTGACCTTGTTGTGTTTTGCCAGCTCGATGAGGTTCTGGAGGCAGTCCCAGACCAGTTTGGACTTTATCTGTATAGGGTTGACTGCTTTGATAGCACTTTAACAGTCAGATAGAATGTAGATGTGTTTTTTCCTATAACCAGTTTCTAGATTCTTCTGAATGCATACCATAATAGCATGTGTTTCAGCTTGGAATATCGTGGAGCATTTGCCAAGTGGTATTATGTAATCCCTTCTTGGCCTTAACCCATGTATTCCTGCTCCCGTTCCTTCAACTGTCTTTGAACCGTCTGTATACCAGACTATGTCCGCAGTTGATTGTGATTCTATACTCGGGGCCCATCCAGTTTTTCGAATGAGTATAGGGGTTGCATGTAGTCTGAAATCATTTCGAGTTCTTCGATGTTGATTACATGAGTGATTCTGGTATGTCCAGTTGTTCGGATTCTCCAGTTTTTTGTTTGTTTCAGTCTGTATGCACTCATCCTGGCCTCTTCAATGACATGTTAGTCAAGGGGTTCGAGGTTTAGGATGATTTCCATTGCAGCTGTTGGAGTGCTATTCATTGCACCCGTGATACAGAGACAGGCAAGCCTCTGGATTTTCCCAAGGTTGGTTTTTGCCTGTCTTTGATTTGTTTTTGGCCACCATAAGAGTGAGCCATAAGTTATAGTTTATAACTTTATTCATTTATAAACCGTTAACGAGCCTAACGCCAAAGAATTCATTTGGTGGCATTCATTCATCTCCCTAAGTTCATTTATGTGCTCTTCCTCGCTCAAATAGATTATTTGAGCCGGCGGGGGCGAACAGAGACCTTATATAGGGGTTGAAATATATTCCTGTTATCTTTAACTACTAGTTGAAGTAGGTTTATTGAACTTTATACACTGAATTATCGATGAGAAAAATGTTCAAATGAAAAAGATTACCAGGAATAAACAGAGAAAGTAGAGGAAATTCAAAGGGGTGGGAAGGGGTGAAAAGTTTGCTAAAAGTTCTATCCTTCAGAAGTTAGGTTTTCTGGCCCCTGCAGAAGCTTCATGCAAAATTTGGAAGCTTAATATTGAACCCAAGTGCAGTTTTCGATTTTTCAACTTAGCCGCTCCCGCGAGTTTTTCAATTTGTTTATTTGGTTCACCCTGAGGCCGGGCCCTACTAAAAAAGCCTTCCACTTGGATTTTTCCGATATGAAGACCATAACAGAGTAAAGGAACACAAAATTAAGCATATAGGAGACGTCGAATTTTTGCAACGATCGATTTTGGGGCCCAAAAATAGGTTTCGAGTAGTGTGCCTCCACCAAATCGTTTTCCGCTTTGTCAGATGATTACTAGTCACTTTCTAAACAAAATTAGCATAACGGAAGACATATAGAAATCGTCGAAAAAGTCAATAGACATTTTTCTTTCGTACTGGAGTGGGCCCTGCCCGCCGATTTACCAAAATTTTTTGGAATTTGGGGTTTTTGAAGGATGAACTTTCACCTCACCAAACGGAAGACGTATGTGGGTCATCGCGTCTCAGAACCCGCGTAACTAATTGGTAGATACTCAATATATCCATGGCCAGCAAGGTCTCCCGATCTATTCTATGGGAAAAGGTGTATGCACGAAGACCATTTCAAAATATCTATGAATTGGAAAATGTCATTACGGAGTGTTGTGCCAATATACCAAAATTTTTTTTTTTTAATGTCAATAAAAAAAATTGTGCACGAAAAATAAAATGTTTGGCGATGGAAGGAAGACATGTGAAAATTTAAGAATTTAATGATTGATTATTAAGGTTTCTGGACGACATAAATTAAGACTACCCTTTAGAGTAACACTATGATTAAAGTGATCGTGAATTTTCAGAATTTATATTATTTAATTGTTTAGCATAAAATGATTGAGTTATTTAATTATTTTCGTCCATTAAATCATACTGATAGTTATTATGGACATACATACAGAGTGAAATATCAAGTTTGCACCAAAAAACTAGTAAAAATTCAAACCATTTTCAACAAACGTAGATATCCTAGTACAAATAATAAATTGGGCAAATTTTGCATTGAAATATTATTATAGTAATATGAGGGAGACGCCTAAGGTGTATATGAGATACTAGTACTGTTTATGAGGCTAGAACCATAAAAAATAGGAACAAAATTCCAAGTCTAAGGGTAGTTTACTTCCAATCAAAATCCTATTTTTTATGCTCCCCTGTACACCGTTTGGAAATTTAGAATTTGGACAATTCCAATGCAAGTTTTCCGCAATGCACCAATCTTTATCAGGAATAAAATTTTCTGAGAAATGGATAATAAAAAAGTTTACCACATGGTGCAAACTCTTTGAAACTTAATATATATGAGGAATTTTTATGGAAATTCATGTTATTTATTATTTCCAGGAGCGTCGTAGCATACATAGTTGTTTAATATGCTCATATATTCATCAAAATAAAGAATGTTTTTCCTTTCTATTTTTTCAGCCACCATTTCGAAGTATCAATTAATTTTCCTCTATCTGAATGTGTTTGAGCATGATTCAGGTGCTAAAAATAATAGAATAATTTTCTAAGTACATAGACAATGATTCAGGTGTTTTGTTCCATGTGTTTTTTTTATCCAGTGCATCTCCCAGTTGCTGATGTTAAATTTAGATATCCATTATTGGCTTTTCAAGCTACTTCAACTTGACCCAAAGTTGATAATTGACAAGAGGTTGTCAATCATCCTGTAATTTGAATATACATTACAATCACTAGAATACTGTCTCTGGAGAATATAGCATATGTGTATTAGATATTTTCATCACTATGCTTATGTATATGTGTAAAAGATGTGTATGCTTTATCGGGAAAATAATATGTGGAAAAAATCCCAAAACCACGTATAAAGTTCTCTGCTCACTAGATCTGACCGTGCCATGACCGTAACCCGACCAACACAAATCCGAGTATTCATAGGCCAAGATATTTTTTCATGACAAAAATAGTACCAGAAAACCGACTGTGCCATCATACGAAAGACAATCCGTAGTTATATCCCGTTATGTTCCTACTCGCAACTATTATTGCTTAATTTGTTATAAACATTTAAGAGCAAAAAATCGTGTTTTTTGTAGTTTTTCGCATGAAAACTAATGAAGCAATATCGATGCTCTCAATGGACGAATTGTAAGGAATCAAAATGTTAAATAAATTTGCCCTAGCATGACTCGATCGTATTATTAGCGTTTTTAAAAATATTCATAACACCACAATTTTTCAAGTGGTAGCGCGACATAGTAGTGATTGGTATGTACATCACTGTAAAACATTCAGGCATTGTCGGACGATTAGTTTTTGCATAATTGCAATTTGAATTTTTCAATGCACTTTATTGGAGCAGGCCTGGATGCGTCATTGGTGGTTCGATTTTAATTTTTCAAAAACATATTGTAACGTATGATACTACAAAACGTTTTTGCGTTTAAGTGCTGCGAAATAGGCGAGAAATACTTGCAAACATGACGGAAAACGGGCGTGTGAAAGCGGCTTCATAAGTTGCGCGCAGCGCGCTTGTATTACTATATACCGGGTGACACAGAATATCAGGCCACCCCTGTAACTTCTGCATTCGTGAACGGATTTTCTGAAATTCGGTACAGTTATATAAGCAACCATTTCGGATTGGATCACATTACAATCCAATATGGCGGACTTCCGGTTTTTCTGCAAATGCCAGCAACTTTGTTTTTTCCAATAGAACACCCTGTATATTTTTACATATTCGAGTTCAACAGGTCAAATCAAGTCCAAACCTTATGTCAAATGTAATTTTTTTGAAACAATTGAAATTAAAATTGTTTTTTGAGTTTACCTCGTGGATAAATGAGATTTGGTCAAGGCTATTCACAATGAGTCGCACATAACAGAGAAACATAGTTTTTTACTGAAAAATAACTTTTTGTATCATTTATTGATGAATTAATTCAGTCACATCACATTTTGATCAAAAATAATGTTTTTTTCAAATGAAACCCCTATGGGCCACCTACCTGTCTCTCTAGAACATTCATTAAGGAAAAAAAATACATATCATTTTTGTATTTCGGTGCAGTAACAAATTGTATACATTCAAAAATCTACAACTAGTTCATGAGTTTCCTTGCAGTTCGAATAATTTTTCAACTTAGTAAGCTGCGGAAAACAACATTTCTGAATCTTGTCAACTAATTGTGTTTCGCTGTCATCCTTCATCTCAACTCTCGAAAATTAGTTAACTTCCGGGAATTAGTTTAGTAGAAATGTAAAATCAAAATTATAGGTTCACAAGAAGTGAACAGGTTGATATGTTATTAATTTACGGAGAATGTCTTGAAAACATTGTCGCCGCTTGTCAGTTATACGCTGAGATATCCACACAGAAGACACCCACAAAGAACCTTTTTCAAAAATGTGGAGAGAAGTTTCCCACAAGAACCCAACAATGGAGAAGTGAGTTGGCAGAAATGAATGTTTTGCTTATGTTGATTTTGATCCAACCGCTTCGACGCGGGTATTGGAATACCAATGCAATGTTATTCGAGAAAACGCTAGAAGAATTTAAAAAAAACACCATTATCGTGCTTATAAGTATAACTTACACAATTCAGAAATGTTGTTTTCCACAGCTTACTAAGTTGAAAAATTATTCGAACTGCCAGAAAACTCATGAACTAGTTGTAGATTTTTGAATTTATACAATTTGTTACTGCACCGAAATACAAAAATGATATATCATTTTTTTCCTTAATGAATGTTCTAGACAGACAGGTAGGTGGCCCATAGGGGTTTCATTTGAAAAAAATGAATTTTTGATCAAAATGTGACTGAATTTATTAACCAGTAAGTGACACAAAAAATAATTTTTCAGAAAAAAATAAGTTTTTCTGTTATTTGCGACTCATTGTGAATAGTTCGACCAAATCTCATTTATCCACGAGGTAAAATAAAAAAAAAAAAAAAATTCAATTGTCCAAAAAAATTACATTTGACATAAGATTTGGACTTGTTTTGACCTGTTGAACTTGAATATGTAAAAATATACAGGGTGTTTCATTTGAAAAAACAAAGTTACTGGCATTTCCAGAAAAACCGGAAGTCCGCCATATTGGATTGTAATGTGATCAAATACGAAATGGTTGCTTATATAACTGTACCAAATTCCAGAAAAATCCGTTCACGAATGCAGAAGTTATAGGGGTGGCCCGATATCCTGTGTCACCCGGTATACAGTGCTATCCGTAAAGTACTGAATTAATTCATTTCTAGCCAAACTATCCATTTCTGAGGAATCTCCTGAAACAAGTCGATTTTTAATCTCAATTTGCCACATTTATAAGGAAAAATTAAATATAGAGGGTGATACACGTTTGACTAATGACGTCCGTGACAACTTTTTCAAATGACGTCCGTGACAACTTTTTCAAATGGAACACCCTGTATGTTACTCAATTTTTGGAATCTCCATGAAAAGCTGATTTGAAAAATATATTACACATAGGGTTTGTACATAGTGCACATAGTACATAGTGATCTCGTACATCTCGTGTACATAGTACATAGTGATCTCGTAAAGTAGTAGATACATTCGTAAAAAATCAAAGGAATAATTTTTGGAAAGCACTCTCGAAGCTGTCGAATTTTATTTTCATTTGGACATTCTTTCAAATTTAATTAATACATACAGAATGATTCGCGTAGGAGAAATGACGTCATCGGTATTTTTTTAATGGCAACTCCGTTTTTTATTACGGAATGTGAAAAGGTGATTATGAGTATGGGTGAAATGAAAATAAAATAAGAAAATGTCTTTTGAAATATGAAAATACTAAATTTAATGGTAATGATAGCTTCAAACAATGATCAAATTAAATGTTGAAATTGTGCACCGTTTGCTATCTGACAGTAGCCAAGACGATGAATAAATTCTTTTTGAACATTGTTAATAACGTCATGAGGTATACATTGTATCTCGTGACGAATTCTTGCTTTTAAATCTTCTAAATTCTCCGGCCTATTAACATACACTTTACTCTTTGAATATCCCACAAGAAGTGATCAAGTGGTGTCAAATCTGGAGATCTAACTGGCCACTCAATCGGTCCCCTTCTCCCTATCCAACGATTCGCAACCACCACATCTAAATAGTAGCGGACAGCTCCTGCATAATATATGGAGATGCACCATCTTGTTGGAAGAATGAATTCGTTCTCGTCCTCTACATCTGCAAAGCTATTACTTCAGGAATAAGGTCGAATCGAAGAAAATCCAAATATATTGCACCAGTCAGGTTCACGTCAAATAAATAGGGACCCAGAATTCTTCCGTCGACTATGCCACACCATACATTCCTTTTCTGTGGGTTTTGAGTGTGATACTCCATCATCCATCGGGGATTTTCGGTAGCCCAATAACGGCAATTTGGCCTATTGACGTGGCCGTTCAAAACAAACGTAGCTTCGTGAGAAAAAATTATATTTTTTACAAAATATTGTATAGCTGTTGCAGTTGTTCGAAGAATTGATTTCGCCGATCAAAGTCGTCTTCATTCAGCTCATGGATGAGGCGTACCTTATAAGGATGGTGCTTTGCTTTTCTCAGAATTTTGTGGACTGTAGACGCTGCCCTATTGAAAGCAGAAGCCAGTTGGTTGAGTGTTGTGGGATGATTTTCATGCACTGCCAACACAACATTAAGCTGATCGTCTTCTGGTGGTGAGGGTCGACCAGATTTAAGGAGCCTACAGACATACCAATTTATCGGACCCGATATCGGGCCTCCCGATATCAGGTCCGATAAATTGGTACGTCTGTAGGCCTCTTTAGGAAGATCATGGACATGCCCAAATTCACGGTATTTTGACTCAACTTTGCTCACCATGCTTTGGTTAATATGTTGCCGATCAGGATGAGTTGCATTAATAAACTCAAACATCTCTTTGGGTGAGCCTGTCTCCAAATCCTATCATGCAAATAATTTCAATTCTTTCTCGTTCATTTAATTTAATAATATAATATTCCATGAAATGACAAAGTTACTACTCAATAATGTATCGACAAACCATAAGATATGTTATTCTTTAAAGAAATAACTTCACAAAAACTATTCAGCAATAAAAACAAAATTCTGGTCGCTATGGCTACTGTCAAGTAATGGAAATAGTCACATAGCAAACGGTGCACAATTTGAACATTTAATTTGATCGTTGTTTGAAGCTATCATAGCCATTAAATTTAGTATTTATATATTTCATAATAGTTTTTCTTATTTTATTTTCGTTTCACACATACTCATAATAAAAAAACACCGATGACGTAATTTCTCCTACACGAATCATTCTGTACGTATTAATTGAATTTGAAAGAATGCCCAAATGAAAATAAAATTCGATGGTTTCGAGCGTTCTTTTCAAAAATTATTCCTTGAACTTTTTACGAATTTATCCACTACTTTACGAGAGCAATGAATTTAACGGACGCACTGTATACAAACCCTATGTGTGATATAGTTTTGAAATCAGCTTTCCATGGAGGTTCCAAAAATTTAGTAATATATAGGGTGTTCTATTAGAAAAAATTGTCGCGGACGTCATTAGTCAAACGTGGATCACACTGTATATTTAATTTTCCCTTATAAATATGGAAAATTGAGATTAAAAATCGACGTGTTTCAGGAGATTTCTCAGAAATGGATAGTTTGGCTAAAAATGAATTTATTTCGCTTTGATTTCGTCTATACGAACAGATTTTTTAGTTTTTAGTTCACCAATAATATTCTCGATTTCCTTGTTATCAGTTGGAAGAAGTACGAAAGAGTTGGGGGAAATGGTTCTCTTCGGGAAATAATTGGGATTTTTTTTATATTGTTTGCCATTTTTTTCCTATTTGAGTGTATATATTGTTAAACTTATCAGCTATTTTCTTTTTGTTAGTTATAGATTCACCTGAGTCGTTTTTTATTTCTTTCATGTTACGTGTCTTTTTCTTGTTACTACTTATTTCTTGCACTATTTTCCATAATGTTGTTGTATCTGAGGTGTTTTTTATTATTTGTTTTTTATCATATTCCAATTTAACTTTTTTTATTACGTTGGTGAATTTGTTTTTGTAGTTTTTATAACAGGTTTTTAGTTCTAGATTATTAGGATCATTCTGTAGATTTCTAAACAGTCTATTTTATGTGTCCGCGGATTTAACAAGAGCATTTGTTATCCATGGTGCAATTTTAGTATATTTCCTCTTTACTCTTCTTAGGGAGGTAGACTCGTTTATAGCACCAGTGAGAATATCGATAAATTCGTCTGTTCCAGCGTTAGGGTCACGTGCGGAATATACAGGATCTCAGCAGGTATGCCCTAAGTTGTTTTTTATTTTTTTGAGATCGATGTGTTTTTTGTATTTATTTGTATTACTTGTTACATTTTCATTCTGGTTGAGTATCTGTTATGCTACTTTGTATTATTAAAGGTAATATCTGGTCCCTAATATTTATTTCTGATTTTAGAAATATATGATCAATGCAAGTGCCATTATTTCTATGTACTCTTGTCTCACTATTAATTACTGAGATGTATCCGAACTCATTCAGTGTGCTTAGGTACTCATTGCAGTGCTCATAATTTTTTTAAATATCGATGTTTATATCTCCGATAAAAATAGAATAAGTGGCGTTATTGCTAGTACAGTTTTGTAAGTATTCTTGTAAGGTCTTATTGAACTGTTTGGGATCTGTAGATGGTGATCTATACGAAGCGGTTATGGCTAAATTATTATTATTGCTTAATTTCACTGTGAGTTGTATAGTTTTAATATCACTAATTTTGATTTGGTTTTCCTTCATTGTATAGGTACTAAGTTATATCCTCCGATGTTATATACCTCCGGATAATGTATAAACCACGATTCCGTCAACACAATACAATCAATATCTGTGTTTACACTATCTAAGAATAGTTTGAATTCATCAAAGTTTTTGCTAATACTCCGAATATTATTGTGTATGATAGAAAATTTTGAGAGTTGTTCATTCAAACTAAATATGTTATTTAGTTCGTTACTATCCCGAAGGTTGATGGTTTCTATTGTTTCAATTTCAAAATTACGAATATATTGGTCCATTATAATATTATAACACTCTTTTCAAAGACCATAAGTGCTAGTGGTGTTCTTGGTTGTCCTCATCTACTTACTTGAAAGAACGTTTTCTCGGTTTGTGTGCAGGGCCGATCCTAGCAGGTGTGCAGCGCGTGCACCGCACGCGGGCGGCATTCAGTTATAACAATCAGCTATTTTTTGAAAGAAGAAAAATGAAACGTTAGTGCTCAGTTGTGTTGTGTGTTGGTCTATTGTCCATTAGTATCTTCTCCTACTCTCATCTACACACATTCTTCATTTGAGAGCAAAATTCATGGCAGAGCCGGCAATGCACCATAAAAAATTGAAATTTCTATAAAAAAAAAACCAAGGGCCATATTTTTGACACGACTAAGTATGTTTGGTTCCTGTGTGCGGCGCGGCGGCTTATTTATGTACGTATAGTCTTTACGATGTCAGTTGGAACGGCGAAAAAATTTTTAAAGGAGGTACCAGCGGCGAAACCTTTGAAAAAAACGTGCTGCTGTTCGCCGGGCGGCTTTTTTTCAAAGGTTTCGCCGCTGCGGCCTCCTTTGAATTTTTTTTCGCCGTGCCAACTTACTTGTAAAGACTATATATATCACAGTCGGCACGCGGCTCGCAGGTCAATGGTCAAAAGAAACTTTATTTTAGCGGTTTTCTTTATAGATAAGAAATGGATTGTTTCGACAAAGTTAAAGGGATGCCGCATCGGAATTTTTTTTGCTACTTCACCACTATATATGAACCATTTTCATTTCAAAATGTTCATTTAATTTTGAATCAACATACAATAAGACTGGTCATAAACACAATCAAGTGCAAGTGTAAGTTAATATTGGAAATTAGTGACAAGGTGTTTCTGTTGAGTATCGTTTAAATATTTAAATCAGAACTGTGGTAAGTACCAAAGCTCTTAACTAGATTTATGAACGAATGAAATGTTGTACAGGGTGTTTTCTATTGAGATAAAAAAGTGGGCATATTTTTAAACTAATTTTGTCGCGATGATTCGTTTTGTAAATAAGTACAGAATGTTTGAAAATTCAAAATTTATTTTCAATTCTTTCAAAATTCGTCAGCACAAAATATAATTTCCTTACAAAATTATAGGTTACCAACCGGGGGAGTTTATGAAAATTTTAATTTTTACCCAGATTTTGAAAGAGCGCTACGAATCATTATTTATTTCAAATAATTTGCTCTAACTTTTTCAACAGGAATGGGGATTTCTTATGAATAACCCATATTCTTACACTTTAAGTAAAAAAAAGTATTAACAATGGTAGGTACTTTTTAGAGGTCATTTCGATGAATTTTTAAAATTTCTAAGAATTCCTATTCATTTTATCTGCATCTGTGAGCCATGATATACTTATCATTCTTCTTACCTTCTACCTTCAGATGTCGTCCTCGTCCAAAAACAGAAAAACTAAAAGAGAGTCAGGTGCCTTCTATAGAAAAGAGAAGAATAGAAGAATAGAAGAAATCTCAAAACAAGCGGGAGCATTGAAAATGTATTTTGGAAAACCGGTTAAAAGTGAGCCCGAACAAAAAGGTTTGAATCAAATCGCGGAGTTTGATTATTCTCAACCATCAACATCCACCAGTACTAGTGAAACAAACAATAAATCAATAGATTTCACACCCGATGAAGGTGATAAAGCTGCAAGATCATCATCAAGCAGTCCCATTCCCAGTGGAGCCGAATGTGAAGATGAGAGCAAAGAGGAAGAGGGCTCTGCTCAAGTAGCACTAGATGATCCAGGTACTTGGCCTAACATTTTGACAAAAAAATATATTGAATTATTGGTAGAACACGGTCCCAAACAAGTTGTAGATTTCAAATTTCCGATTGATGAGAGTGGCAGAAAATTTAGCTGTTCATATTATAACAAAACTTTAGGGAACGGGGAGAAAATAAATCGCGCGTGACTCTGCTATTCCATAAAACTAAATTGTATTTTTTGTTTTGCATGTAAATTGTTTAGTAGAGATAGTTCAACACAACTTGTAAGTATACTGGTTTTTCTGATTGGCGTCATTGTTCGGATTACCTCAATAAGCATGAAAATACTCTAAAACACGTTAACTCTATAAGATCGTGGTGCGAAATAAAGACGAGGATGGAAAAAAATTGTACTATTGACGCGGAACAACAAAATGTTTACAATAGAGAGAAAAAGCGATGGCGCGCTATCATTGAAAGAATGATTGCTGTGGTACAATTTTTAGCCAGTCAAAATTTAGCATTTAGAGGAACTATTGACGCGGAACAACAAAATGTTTACAATAGAGAGAAAAAGCGATGGCGCGCTATCATTGAAAGAATGATTGCTGTGGTACAATTTTTAGCCAGTCAAAATTTAGCATTTAGAGGAACTAGTACGGAGTTGTATCATAGAGATAATGGTAATTTTTTAAAGGCAGTAGATATGTTGGCCAAATTTGATCCAGTTATTTCAGAACACCTTAATAATATCAGTAAATACAAAGATAAAAAAACACGTATTCCACACTACTTAGGGCAGCATTTTCAAAATGAAGTAATTCATATTTTAGCCGAATCTATTCGTAATGAGATAACACGCATTGTCAAAAAAGCCAAATATTACACTATAATTCTCGACTCTACGCCCGATATTAGTCATACAGAACAAATAACGTTTGTAATTAGATGTGTGAACATTACTGATGGTAAAAGTAAAGTAGATATTTTAGAATTTTTTCTAGGATTATTTTCAGTAACTAATACCACTGGAGAAGGTCTGTGCAATTTTCTATTAGAGAAGCTATTACCTAGTCTGCAGCTCGAAGTTAAAGATATACGTGGTCAGGGCTACGACAATGGATCGAACATGAAGGGGAAAAATATAAGGCTTCAGAAACGGATTCTCGATATCAATCCTAGAGCATTATACGTGCCGTGTGCGGCTCATACCTTAAACCTCGTCATTAATGACGCTGCCAGCTCCAGTGGTGAAATTTCTGGATTTTTTTATATGTACAAGAGGTATATAATTTTTTTTCTGCGTCCCCATATCGATGGGATTTACTAAAAAAATACGTGAAAAGTCTAACTTTGAAACCATTAAGTGAAACAAGGTGGGAAAGTCGTATCAATGCTATTAGACCTCTAAAGCAAGACCTCAAAAACATTATTACCGCATTAAATGCCTTAATTGAAGATTCCACCAGAGAACCGAAAACAGAAAATGGTGCAAAATCAATAATTAAAAATCTTGAATCATTCAAATTTTTGTGTTCAATTTTGATTTGGCATGATTTATTATCAAGAATTAATGTTCTGAGTAAAATGCTTCAAAATCCTAAATTAAACATCGCGGAATGCATTGAAGGCTTAGATAATTTAAAAAAAATTTTTGTTTCACAAAGATCAGACGATAATTTCAAAATATTTGTCGAATCAGCCACAACACTTGCTAGAGATTTAGGTATTGATCCCGAATTTCCAAGTTCGAGGCTCAGGAAAAAGGTCCGTTTATTTGATTACGAGGGCAGTGATGAACCCCTTTTGAATCCCTTCCAGCAATTCAAGACTTCTTTCTATTTTGCAATTCTTGATCGCGATCTCTTCGGTAAATGAAAGATTTACATTATTATCTGAGTGCTTTTCAATATTCTGCTTTCTGTATGAGTTTCACAACATTTCTAGTGATGATCTCATGAAAGCCTGCATGGACTTAGATATTAAGTTACAGGTACAGGAGGAAGGAAGTATCGTATATAGACGGTATACAACTGTTTAATGAAATAACTTCATTCAAAGATATTTTTCCAGGTAAGAAACAGCCAATTGAGGTATTAAAAATCATAGTCAAAAATTATCTCATTTCCTGTTTTTCTAATTTTGCTCTAACAATAAGATTTTTTTTAACCTTACCTGTTTCTGTGGCTTCAGGAGAAAGAAGTTTCAGCAAATTAAAAATTATTAAAAATTACTTGAGAAATAATATGACACAAGAAAGGCTTTCAGATTTGGCCATCATCTCTATTGAATCCGAAATCTGTGAAAAAATAGATTTTACGGAAATTATTGATAAATTTCCCACTCAGAAAGCCAGAAAGGTTATTTTATAATTAGGTAATTATAATGATTAGGTACCTAGTCTGTAGACTGTAGAACAACTGATTTATATACTTTTCGTTGGTATACGCACTGAGTATGTCCAAAATCGTTGTGTGTGAAATAGACGTTATACAGGTAGATGAGTTCAAGAGTTTATAACGTCAACGTTAAATATTAGTCAAAATAAGAAAAAATCTCTGGAGGGGCGGCACATCTGGTATTTGCACGCGGGCGGCCAATACCCTAGGATCGGCCCTGTTTGTGTGTTTCCTTTTGTGAGAGTGGTGTTGGTTTCAACGGTTTTTCATTGTTTAATAATCTTCTCATGACACTTTGTTGTTTCGCTTTTGTGGGTGACGGGTTCTCACTTGGTGCAGGATGTGTATTTAAAGTTGGGGTCGCAGGAGCACTATTAGGTTTATCAAGATTTAGGTCTTCTTGGTATTCCCTTTCCAACAAATCATTCACCTCATATATCGTGCCATTTACAAATAATTTATTACCTCGTATATAACAGTCCTCATAATTTTTTCCCTTGGCAAGAAATAAGTGTTTTCGTAGAATTTTTTGATCGCTTTTCTGTTTATGAGTCAAGTCATGGGCAATGGAAATATGTTTCCCTTTTAGTTTTTTGCAGTTCTGTAGGACTTGTTTTTTTTGAGGTTAGACAAAAACTTGATTTTTATTGGACAATTTTCGGCTTTTCCAAGTGGGTAGCAGTCGTTAAGTTCCTTGCTTAGTTTTTCGGTGTTATTTCTTCTCTCCTGTTTTTTAAACCAGATATTATTATGTTCTTTTTGTTCTGGTCCCTTTTCAGGTATTCAATTTCTTCTATTAGGTTTGTGTTTTCCTTTTCTAACTCGGTTACTGTATTCTTGACTTCCTCGATTTTTAATAGAAGCCGAGCCTCACTTGCTTCAATAAAGTTTTTTATTTCATTCCTAGTTTTAAAAAAATCATCATAAATTTGCTTGCTCGTTTTATCCAGTTCTGGCATTTTAAATACAGTCAGCTTTGGGATGGTTCTCTGTTTCAGATAGCGACTTCGTGTTTTTGTTGGTTTTTGTTTTTACTGAGATATCAGTAAAGTAATTACTTTTCCATAGATAATTTGTTTTCTCTTCGTTATGTGGACACTTCCATCACTTTTCACAAACTAGTATGAATAAACTTTTTTAGTTTGAATTACGGAGCGGCACGTATGATATACCAGCAGGGGAGCGACTTTGAAGCACGTCTACTCTCTATCGATATTGAGAATTGAGAATTGACTAATGATACGATCGAGTCGTGCCAGGGCCCATTTTTTTCGCATTTTGATTCTCTACAATTCGTTCATTGTCAGGCCGACAACAATATGTGGAAGTAGAGGGATCATTGAGTAGAGGTCGAATAATCGAATATAGCGAACCACAGGGTAGAGTTTTGGGTCCTATATTATTCGATATCTATATATCAAAAGGTGATAGAAACGCGAAAACGAAACCAGAAGAAGATTTTTCTCGTATTAAACAGTGGTTCACCACAAATCTCCTGACGGTCAATGAACTAAAAACAGTTCATATAATAAATATTTACCCAATTTCATGGCACTGGAAATACGTTCCGGAAATGAAACCGTATATATATATATATATATATATATATATATATATATATATATATATATATTTGTTATACCATGATAATATAACAAATTATTTTGTTATTATTTCGCCCCACGTTTTGGGTGCCAATTGTTATGTATTGATAAATTGTAAATATAAATTGTTGTTATAAAATGAAGATTGCTAATAATTTCCGCTCTTCGTTGTGAGCCAAATTGTTATGATATAGTATTTTTGCCCTGTATAATATGTTTTGTGATGTAATAATAATTGCTAGCTAACGTCACTGTTCTCTCGTCACGTTGCTGCCAATTCTTATCATTTTTCTTACCACGACTAAACTCAGTTGGTACGCCTCTCGTCTCAGATAGCCGGTTCAGGCAATAGAGCCACTATTCTGGTCTTGATGTCAATTTCTGTGTTTATAAATATGATTGCTGATAATTGTGGAAATAAAAGGACAAAGTATCAAAAAGCAATTATTTCCTTTATTCAGGAAAACTTATGTTACCTGGCCTACGATAGATAACTTATTCTAAAGTGAATCTACAAATATTCATGGATAATCATGAGAAACAGGTTATGGATTAATAGACACAACCTCGCTTTCACCTTGAAAGTGAAAATTTCCTTAATAGTTCAAAATCAAGTGAAATAAAGTTCTTCTGATGGGATATGAGTTATTAGTGAAATTGTTCAGTTCGTGACGTGCACTAGGAAAGTTTATACCTGTCGCTGGAACTGTAGCTGTTCAATATACACCCAGAATTTGGATTCTCTCTCAATCCAATGCTCTCAGGAACTCCAATACCAAAAGAAGGAACCATACAAATTCAGCAATCAGCTTTGGAATATTTGTATATGGTGTACAAATAAGGTAATGTTGATTTTCTGCTAATAATGTTGAAATTATTGAATTTTTCTTTCTCCCAAATAAAACGTGGCATTCGTTTTTTCATTATTTTTCGATCTCTTTGTGGCTTTGTTTTTCGTTACTTGGATACCATTTTTCCTCATTCCTCTTGATTTGAATTTTTGAATTCGCGCACTATGTTCTCACATTTTCACTGTTTGGGTTATTTGTCAAAACTTATAAATGAATCTATTTTTCCTTTCTTATAGACTATTACAATATCCAATATAATTGTTCTGACACTTTTCCTTTTATTTTCTAAATTTAAAATTTCATACTGTTCCCTGATTGGCTATTGTCATCAAGAAGTTTGTTGTTCTCCCATTGGCTAATTTTAGTTACATACAATTTCATATACTGTATGTTTCAAGCTTATCATTTTGTTTATCACATTTTATTCAGGATGATTTTGTAAATCTAGACCTTTCTTGTTGTCTTTTGAATAATTATGGGTTGTAATCATTATGATAGTGTATGAAATTGATTGTATTAGAGTATTTGAATATTTTTTATCTATTCATATTATACAGAGGCTTAATAAAGGAAATAGAATTTCAAAATATGTAAAAAAAAACAATCTCTTGAAACGAATAGCTATTAAGTAATTATTCTTTTTGTGGGTTTTTTCCCTTTTAATATATATAACTGGTTTTTCATAACAGAACAATATATATATATATATATATATATAATATTAAAAATCTGACCAAATAAAGTATCTTGGCATAATGATTGATAAACATTTCAGGTGGAATGCGAAAATAAGTGATATCTCAGAAATTTCTTGAACATATATTGCTTGTCAACTTTAAATTTTTCAGTCACAATTAGCATAAGGGATAATTATTATCTAAAAGAGCTAGAAACTGTACAAATGTATTTAAAAAATAAAGTATAGGAGACTTAGAACTCATAATAGTGATCTTCTTCTCATAGAGTCGAAAAACCAATTCTAATAAAAAGACAACTTTTCATCACCAGCATTATTGAATTCGAATAAATTTGGATCTATTCCTACTGTCTATAATAACCGTACTAACAAGGTAAATACTTATTTCTTCTAGTGAGTTTTTTTTTGAATGTCTACTTTCATTATTTTATTCTTTTTTTCTTGCGTTACTATTTTTTAATCTGAACACATCTTTCTGGCTTCATATACAGTATGGATCCATTCATAAGATACTATAAAAATGACCCGATTAAAGCACAGGTTATTACAAATATGGCAGATTTTGAACCAGTTTAAAGTCATACATGTTAATATCAGAAGTATACAGAAAAATTTAGATGAACCCATCTATTTTCCTGTCGGAGTTATCAACCAATATTGAAATTATAGTTCAAGCTCAAGCAATATTTCTACGTGAACATAAAAATAACGAAAATATCTCTTATAATCCGCATACTTATAATACGAGAAATCAGAGCCGGACTAAGAGGGGGGCAAACGGGGCTGCAGCCCCGGGACCTCCACAAAAGAGGGGCCTCCACAATATAAATTTTTAGGTAAAATTTACTAACAATTACCGAAGGATATGCAAAATTATATATAAAAAATCTGACAACGAAAGAGCAGTTCTCCCACTTTTTCCTCTCATTTTTCGTTTTAAACACATTCAAAGACATGTTTCGTATTCTTGTCAAAATCCATGGTTAATATTAATCTTCGATCTGATGAATCATGTGTATATGCGAGAAACAATCACCAAGCAAAACATCATACTATTATACAAAATATTATATCGTATCAAAATTAGCTGTAAAAACAAGAACAATTGAATTTAAAAAAATATAATTTTTGTTTTATTAAATGAAGGATTTTCTGTCACACAAGGAAATTCAATAATCATAAGCAAAAGTAAATAATATTTCAATTTATGAATATGATTGCATCAAATTATTTATAAGAGCCCTGTGCGCATTCCATAATAGAACAAAAGTTCAAATTCTGTTGACTATTTTTCTGCCGATTCTACAAACACTTTGCCCGTCTATACCTGTTTTTCCCATTTATTGGCGTTGTCCGCTGAGTGGCGCGCTTGTAACAGAGAAATCCCCGAAATCTGAAAGTGTGCGTCTAAGAGAAGGATGACATTCCGCAACAAATGTAAATCCTTCTGAAAAAGGACTATCAAAAAGAACAATCTAAGATGTTCTACTATCAAATTCTTGAAAACCAAAATTTCAGAGCTACATTCTCAAACATTGAAATTACAGTGATTATTTTTTGACATTGCTAGAAACCAATGGAAACGTTCAATTCAAATAATTCATATTCGTTTTGGCCAATCAATAGTGGGAATATTCTACCTAGAAAATTGTCGCGGGAATAATTTGAGGTATTTTGTTTTTATTGTCTGACAAAAAAAGTCATAATCATCGTAACATACAAAAAATAATAGTATGAAATGAATCAAAACCGGTTTAGTACATTATATAATTTTTCAAGGAAATGTGTTTATGATCGTAACATCAAAAAATAATCTAAAGAATACCACACGAGAGTTCGATATTGTAGAAAATAATTATCAAGATTTCTTTCTCAAACTTGTTGGCAATAGCCACTCGAGCCAGTTGGTCTCTCTTGTCTATTGCCGGGCAACAAGTTTTCGAAAATCTGTCGAATTATTTTCACTCTCTTGTGATATTACAACTGAGAATGTGATGATGTCAAATTGCACTGGAAAGCGCTCATTTTCCAAAATGAAAAAAATAGGCGAATTACGATGAGACAAAGCCGCCTATCAAAGTTATCGCTTCTTAGCATTGAGAATGATTTTCTCCGGATGCTGGATTTGACTGAAATCATCAATGATTTTTAGTCGAAAAAAACTCGCAAGAATCTATTTGTTTACGCTGTAATTTAATTTATTTCTTGTATTTTATTATACCTACATATGCTCGTGTCGAAATAATTTGATTTGTTCCGCAATAAATTAAAAATAAAATTGTTTGAAAAATAAATAGGGGCCTCCACTCCTTTGTTGCCCCAGGGCCTCCACACCTTTTAATCCGGCCCTGCGAGAAATAAAAATGTTACCAAACGGAAGAAAAGAGTAAACAAAACAATAGGTGAGAGAAATCATACATATATAGCTCCCAGATTGTACGACTTGTTACCGCTCGAATTCAGATATATGCATTTCAATAGATTCAAGCAGAATATTAAAGTCGGGCTTCGAGACACACCAAGAACCGTGATACACCAGCCAATTGACAAAAAAATCTTTTCTGTAATGGCAAATACCTTTTGATCCTTCGATCCTGTTCAATACCCTATGATATTAAAATTCTAGATAGATACACCTACTTTCTCCATTGATCTTTCATTTCCCAAATTTTGTTTTTCAACGTTTCGTCCCATGTCTTACTTAATGTTTTTTATTATTAATGTTTATGTTTTTTTTATGTTAATCATATTAGTTGTAATTTCAGTTAATAATTTTAGTTTGTATTAATCTCGCATATCTATAGCCTTCTATTTTATGGTTTTATGATTATCCCAAGGTGTTTCTGGTCAGTATATTCATAATCAAGAATAACTGCTCGGGATCAGTTATGAGTCTAGTTAGGATAGACCAAGTTATCATGATTAGTTTGTTTATAAACTCAAAAAGTACTAAGTACCTGGGAATTCCTCATTTATTGCTGTTGCCTCGCTATAATGTTGTTTGTAACATTTTATTTTATTTCATGCAATAAATATCATTATCGAGATTGCTTCATAGTATTTTTTGCTCTTAAATGTTTATAAGGAATTAAGCAATGATAGTTGCGAATAGGAAATATAACTACAGATCGTCTTTCGTATG
Source organism: Gonioctena quinquepunctata (assembly GCA_018342105.1). Lineage (NCBI taxonomy): Eukaryota > Metazoa > Arthropoda > Insecta > Coleoptera > Chrysomelidae > Gonioctena > Gonioctena quinquepunctata. Next base: position 137,441 of record JAFIRS010003379.1, read on the forward strand.
ATGGCACAGTTGGTTCCTTGGTACTATTTTCGTCACAGAATCAAAATAACCTAAACAATAATTTTTTGCATGTGTCGGGACTATGTCCATTTCATATATGCAATTGATGAGTTATGAAAGATTTTCTTGGGAGAATAGTTATAGACAGAAAATATTGTTATAGTCCATCCAATATCAATTGCAGAAGCTGTTTCTATAGGGAGCAAATAAAAACACACTTCGCTAACACGAGCGTATATGCGAAGAAACAGAACGAAAAATAATGTGTACTACTCGTAAACATTCGCCGTCGGCGAAGGGAAGATCAAAAGAGCCGATAGTCAGTAGGAGATTTAAGCCGGTTCTGGGTCTCCCCCCACCACTATGACGTCACGTGTGACCTTGAATAGTTGCAGGTGTGCAGTGTGTGTGTGTTTGACCTTGAGATTTGACTTTGAGATTTGTCATTGAGTTTTGATATTGGGTTTGGTCGACTTTGAGATTCGACTTCAGTTTTGACCTTGAATATGACCTTGAGATTCATAACATTAAGTTTTGACTTTGAGATTTGACCTTGAGTTTTGATGTTGGATTTGTTTCGGCAACCTCAAGATTTGATCTCGATGTTTGTTTGACCTTGACTAATGTTGTGGTGTAGGCATACATATTCTGTGCAGTCATGACCTTCATGAATCCTTGTACTCTCCAAGCGAGGAGGGCGTTTGTCCTGTGAGAGAGCTAAGAATGAACTGCGATTATTGATGAGTGCGCTGAATGTCAAGAGAATCCCCTCAAATCCATACAGATTGCGCATCGCATCGGACTTGTTGTATGGTGGGGTATTTCACCTGAAATATTCCAGGAGAAGAGTATTTCGAATCAGTGTCTCCTCCAGTGATCTATTGAAAACAAGTCGGTGAAATGTATTCGTGTGATTGTGGTAAAGATTTCACTGAAGTGATAATCTACGTCGACATCAACGGGAAACTTGCCAGGGAGGTCCTTCAGTGAAACGAGTTAAATTGAACAATGGCGATGACTCACCACCTGCACCACTCTATACATGTAATTGTTGTAATGTGACATTCCATATTGTCAAGTCAACTCCTCACAATAGAACACTCGCACACAGGACGAATTCATGTGTTCACTTGGGTGGTGGTGTACACCCCATTAAAAATGCATTCAAATGTCGCATTTCCAGCTACAGAGTACTTAGTGAGAATATGTATACAGAGTATGCACCTTTTTCAATGATATCAAGCATAAAGTACTCGAGCTATTGGAAAAAACATTAAACTACACAACTCCATCAAGGTCAACATGGAAGTGTTTGGAAGTTATGTCATTCAAACACAGGAATTGACAGACATCAAATCGTTCAATTCTCCCAATCGTATAGCAGATCGATCAACTGATTTGAATGGATTATTCGATGCATTTCGTGACATTATAATTGCCCAAAGTACGGAGTTTGAGGAGCGTGATTCAGGTTTGTAGTTATAATTGTTGCAAA